>JAOXYB010023848.1:0-15017 GCA_028565635.1 Phoronis ovalis | reverse complement strand
AACATGTTTGGAACAAAATATATGGGTACAGTAATATAAAGTGACTCTTTTGTATTACGAGGTGAACATTAAAAGCTGAATATAAATATTGATTCCTTTGTTTGAAACAAATCCGTTTCAGGATAGAAACGTTTCACGTTCAGCTTCAAGTTTTAAAGTTGTATTGTTAATTTTATGACAGACAACCTTCGTAGTTATAATGCCATATTAGGGATATGATATGATTAAGTTATACTTTAAATTCATCGTGATTTGTGTTTATTTGTTTTTAAGTATGTAACGGAAGTCAATTGTTTTCAAACACCTGATTCGAGGATAGCTGTCCAGAAGCTGCTATATAAACAGCTACCTACTCTTTTATATTATACTGTGCTGTAATCTATAGCTGAAAGTTTCATTTCCAACAAAATACACCACAAAATTAAGATAAATACAACAATAATCTTAAGATATTAGGTTATAAACTTAGTCTCAGGTTATAAACAACGTAAACAAAGCAGAAGTTGTACAGGTCTGGTTGGGGTGTAGATATGAGCTATGTTATAATATCGCTTATACTATTAATAATTCTGTTGTTACCACTGCTATTACTTGCGTTACTGGTTTCGTTTTAGTTCACTGCCTTATTTCAGCTGTTCACAAAATAATAATAGTAACAGCAAGTATACAGCTGGAAGGCAAGTGTAACTGAAAACCAACATAAATGTAACACGTTATTTGTATTATCCTTTAAATCTATGAGTATTATAACTGTTCAAATCAATCAATAACGCGACTCACCATTTTGGCACTTACATTTTTTTGTATGATCAGCATTAACACACAGCTGTTACCTTACCTTATTATATTAAGCATCTTAAATATCTTGAACTGTTTGCAGTTTTTTATTCAGTATTATTTGTAATGGAAATAAGGCATCATATTTTCTGTCACAAGGTGGATTCAAGCTAAAAGTAATCAAACAGAATAACACCATATCCAAGCGTAGGGTAGTTTTGGAAATTCTTTGTTTTAATTGTCTATGAAATAGACTTGCATACATAGTTTGGCATGGGTCATATTTAAAGGAATTTGAGTTATCTAATTATTTTTTTTATTTTCAGCCAATAGAAAATTTAATTTATCAGTAGTTCAATATATCTGTAAGTTTAATCATACAAAATAATGAGAACCTTGTTTATAATTATAAAGATATAGTTAGCATGAATCTAAATCTTATCTTAATACTATGATGTGCTATTTCAAAAAACCTAATTGAATTTCATACATTCCACATACAGGTCTGGAAATATCATCATATAAGTCTGAATATTAAAGTTTCACAAATATTTCTTCTGTGCGACAAAAATGTAATTATGAAGACAATTTGATTGTAATAAAAATGTATCAATCTCAAAGTGATGTCTTAAAATATAGAGATACTATTGATTGGACTAAGAGTATACTTTACCGTGAATAATAAAGGGCATTCAAGTAACAAAGCCTCCGGACCGATTTAGAGAAGCAATTGTATTTAATATATTTGCATATTGCGAGGCAAGTAACAAAAAGTGTGATCGTACGCCTGCTGGTAATCACTTTGAATACGTAGTAACGCCCAATGACAGCATACATAAATAGCTTCTTTCTCTAAGGTGGGACCAGAATACTGCTCTGAGAGGTTGTATGTGGTACACCTATAGCCACTGAAGCTACAGACTTATTGGGTAAGTACCATAATTACAACTGCTTTTCATCATGTTTAGCTGACATACAAACTATATGGTTTGGCAACAGCAAGGAAAATGAAGAACTAAAAAAGTCACAACAGAATGTCACTATACGTAGTCCTAATGATAGGCACAATAACTGTCGTATTTGGACCAAACACTTTGATAGTCAACATTTATCGACTTTCGAAATTATCAAAAACTCATACCAGCCATAACATTTTCCATACAGCAATACTACGATCGTCTTAGTTTGTTAGTATACAATAAAGAAAGTTCAAATCTACGCTAAATAAGCAAGTCGGATGGTCGAAAAACTATGGAAATCAATCAAGAGACGCCAATACGGTCGTTCCGTTATTATTGACTTTTAACGAGAATTTAAAACAATTCGTTGATATTCTACAACTATTGTGACAAAAGAAATATTTATCCATTTTATACTTGATAAAGGCAGAGTATTGCCTTATTAGAGATGTCAAATGTTGTTGCTAATTTCGAAAGTCATTCGTTGTTGATATAGAAAAGATTTAGGATCAACACATCATATTTTTTTTATTAGAACCAGTTGAAACGCGAAGGCGGCCGGGTGTTCATTTGGAAATTTTGTTTGTCAATAGTTGCTAACAAGTATTGAAAAGTCTTACCCTTTCTTAAAGGACAATAAACGAATGAGTAATTAAACAAAATGCGTAAAAAGTAGGTTCCTTTGAGATGACCCCTCTTTATGACAACTTTCCCTATAGGTAAGTATCTGGTAAGATATTGTACTCATAAAAATAGTTTACCGCATGTAGATTAGAACTGTATGTGGTTGATAAATATCGTGTTGTGCATTGTAATTATGAATCTGCTTTTATCACTATTGTTTGTTCATAAATGGTACTTTCACATTTCAGTTTTCAAGAATACAAAAGAACAGCATGTCCTCTGTTAATTCTGATCAGGACTTGACTGAAGGAGAGGCAAAACACAATAAATCAACTTCTCCCAGCAGCCCTCTGCTCTGTTCAACACATTGTGAAAGTCCGACAGCGGATTATACTCAACTGCTTGAACCTTCTGCTAAGGCTTATGATGTACATTCTCCCGCTAATCTATTACATCATTGCCAGCCCTCATTTGATAGTACAGCCAGTGATGAATCAACTTCTGATGGTACAGATATTGATATTTGGGAATTACGATCTGATTATACAGACGCTGATGAGGATCAAGAGGATTCTGAAGATGATTTAGGCGAATTAGAAAATGCTGAAGAATTTGGCGAATTGCAAAATGCTGATGATAATGGTGACTTAAAAAATGCTGATAATTCTGGTAAACGGGTAAATGACAGTTACAAATTCGCAAGAGAACCTCAAACTCGGAGCATCCTCTACTGGTCTACTGGTCCAGGATCGGAAGAGTTCACTAAGAAGCAAGCAAAACTTCCGAAGATATATCATGCACCTAGAAGGCGCAGAAGACTAGAAGATTGCCGGATGAGACATGGATTTGATTTGCCATTGAAGAGAAAAATGCCGTTTGACCCAGCTAATGCTACGAGTTTTCAATCAGGAGAGTTACCCAACAAGAAATCGCGAATCCTTCTTCCTGAAAATTCAAATAAGCTAGTGAATCTTCAGACAGAGGATGTTTCAGAAAGCTCCTCGGGAGTTACGTTGAGTAATGATCAGTTTGTTAAAAATGAAATACCCGATGAGACGATGGCAAGTGATCATTCCCTGGCTCAAAAGTTTGACTCTAGAGAAAAAATATTGGCCATATCACAAGGTAATAAAAATAATGTGTATTTGCCAGAGCAATTTTTGTACATTTTACTAAATCCATTAAGTTATTACTGTTAAGTATATTTCTATAATCTTAAGCATCATCTTAGGTTATTGCAAGCGACAACAATGCATTAGGTGTGAGAAACAATTCACAGCCCACTCATGATTCAGTTTACAATACTGTATAGAATCATCCTTAATTTTAATTTAAACGTGGAATGAGAGTACTGAAACTATTAAGGGGTAAACATTAATCATTAAAATATTCTATCTTAATAAAATGTGTGTAATACAATTTCTGCAGATGTACTAGGAATGAACTCAGCTGATAAATCATCGTCGGCCAAATTTCATCCAAGTACAGGCTCTGAAACCTCTCCAGGAGTGACACTGGAAAGGAATCCTCAAAGTGAAAAACACTGTGAAACGAAGGCAGTTGATGATTCTGTGGCTGTTGTGCCGTATGAAAGAAATCAATTGCAGGCAGCGGCTCAAAGCCTAGTCTCAAAAGTGGAAGTAACAACCGTACCACAAGGTAAAATAGTTCAATCAAATATTTGCAAAATTTGAGTTTATTAAGAGCATGTGATCAGTTTTAGTTATTTCTTACTAAAGCTGATACTTGCATGAAATACGTGTTTTGATAAAACTTTCTAGTAGTTTATAACAGTCCTGACAAACGCAATACCACATGGTTTTTGTACTGCACGATAGATACATACAAGACATGTTACCTAATAGGTATTCATTGATATTTATACTCAATTTATGAAATTGGCATAGTGCATAATAACATGTAACTCATTTATAGCCTTGATAAAATGGAACATTGAAAAAAGAAACATCTTTTCTGTGTGGAGATTGGAAGCTAGGACAATGTTTTATACATTTTATGAATGCAATATTCCAAAAAAAGTTATTGAACTAAATTAAGTAAATGGTGGAAGGAAACAATAAGGACAAACTGTATTAAGACGGGAAGGGAAACTCTCCTGGGCAATATTAATTCAGATGACAACATTACGAATCTCATAACGATAACAGAAACATGGTCTATATACGAGTGTAAAGTTTATGAGTTGGACTTATTGCGAAAACTCCGTGTTTCTAAATATTATGAAGATGGTACCGCTGTGTAATCTAATGCCTCATAGATTGTTACAATCAAAACTCCTATTACAAAATGGCAAAACATGTTGCTTAACCTAGACAACTGTTAATTATGTCACCATCGCGGTAAAGTATTAAAAATAATGCATTCTAGTGTTTAATACGCAAAGTAATGTCATACCATATATGTTACCTTTTCAAATTGTTTTATTTCCAAGAAACCTATCAAAAGTAGCAGTCTTAAAAGAACAGGATATTGCACATAACTTGGCAAGTTTGAAAACTTGAGTGTTTCTCCCAATGGAATTTCAAATAAAATCAAAATTGACTTTTATAAGCCTCTCTGTTATACACTTCATTAAAGAACCTCAATAATTTAGCAAACACCTTTTACATCTACATGTAAATATACAATACTTATAGCGTCTCTGGCAAAAAATTGAAGATATTTTCGGGCTCAGTGTTTGAAATAATGTTCATTTCTTTCGGTCTGCCGATTTTACTGTAGTTTCTGCTGTAGATTTAGTTGGAGGACCGCTAGATTTTTTATGTGCATTTCATCCAGAACATGGACCCATATCTCCCTGTATCTCCACATTCTCTACCGGTGCTGTGGTATGATGTAAATATAATAATCTGATTGTAGATTCTACCGGCTCAGAAGACTCTCCACCAGATGACTTCTCCATATACTACAAAACTTTCAGCAATATTGAGAATCATGAGAAACGAATGGTGTCCAGCATAGATCCCACTAAATGTACAGTTCAGGATTTCATTTCTATTATTTTAAAATTAGAGAAACAAGAATCGCATATCACAGCAGACTTGTACACTGAAGAAGGAATCCCCCTGAGTGCTGACAGATACTTCAGGAGATGTAAGTTTATACAAAGAAAACAAAACATAAATTCCACTTCTGCAGGTTGCTTGAGTTGCGCAACAGATCTGCGTTACAACCAATGTGTTATTGAGAATTTGATAAGTGCAGGCTACTGAGAATTTGGAAAAATGCAGTTGACAATCGGGTTATAATTACTTCTATTGCTATTACAGGGACATTAGTGGAACGATATATTATTTGTGGTGACTTGATCTATGTCATATTCCGACGGAAAGTCGCGCTAGAAGACCACCTAGCACAGTATCCACGTTTAATTGATACTGGTGATTCAGTCGTTGAATGTCATATGATGATAAAAGGTTCATTCAAAGTGAAGGTGGACCTCAATAACGATACTGGTTTAGTAAGCATTAACTTGAGATTTTTAATATTTTTTTAACATATTTTATTGCTGTCTCGAGGTCTGTTTTGCTCATTTAAGAATTTGATGATGTTACTAGTGACAGCTAAGTGCGTGATTGTGATTTAATAAAGCTATATCTATAAACGGGAAGATGCACAGTGTAACTGGGTAGCATTATAATTAGTATATACACATCTGAAAGTTCTAACATTGCAAAGCCCCATTCAGCTGCATAGTGACTGGTTCGCACCTTCAATCATAGAAAGGAGCATTTTGTCCCAAATATCTTTGTTTGCAAGTATTATTAATCACATTTTAATGCGTACTTTCAGACTTTGAAACGAAAACTGTTCTACAAATCTGACGTACCACCTGCTGTACAAAACATGAGGTAATACTACTAAACTTTCTTATGTCAATCAGTCCAAAGCTGATAAGCATATTGTCGTCTAACTATCTTCCTTCACTTTGCTGCAGTCCTCCTGCAGGACTATCATTTAATTTTTCATTTTCATTACTCAAAAAAGTGGAACAACAGTGTCATATTATTAAATGGGCGTTGTCTTTAATTTGTTTAATTTTTTCGTTACTTGTTGCTGTTGCGATATTGATTTGATTCTTTTGTGTTCGGTCAATTTTAATTTGGTGTAAGAATCGACACGTTGTCTTTGATTTGTCCGTATGTAATTTTTCTCTGTGGCTATCAAATGTAGTTGCACTGTAAACTGTAGTTAAGTTCAGATTTTTTGTTTCTGATTTTTTGATTAAGTGTGTAACTTCAGTTGTTCCAAGCCACACAGTTCTTCGATATACGGTTACACGAAATATACAGAACAATATTGAAGCAGTGTCACTCAAATTCAGTTAAAATGTGTTGCTAAAGAACCAATGTAGTTTCTTGTTGTTAACAATCTGAAGACATATGTTTTATGTAAAAAACTTCGATAACAATAAGAAAATATTTTGAACAGTAGTTGGGAAATATCCCATATAAGCCTATTTTCGTTCTTTTTTGACATTTGTTTTATAATTTTTACTACTTGCAATAGTAATCAATATATTGCCAAATTGCTAAACGTTAGGTATAAAACCGTAAATGAATATTACACAGAAAATAAGGAATTACAAAATAAAGTATTTTTTGTCGAATTTGTCGAATCCAAATTTCATTGTATTGGGATGTGTTGCTTATATCGCGTCATCCTGTTTAATTAAGTTTATATTTCACTATCCTTATATGCAGATGGTGCAAATAATTTAATACATATTTAAGATTTTCATAAATGTATACAATATACAGTATGTGAGTGGAGACTAACACTACTTAAATACCTATTTTCAGTTACAATGGGACTGAATTGACTGATTACAACAGTTTAAGCTATTTTAATATTAAAAATGGCGACACCATTCAAGTAATACTTGGTTGTAGAGAAGATGACAGAAGGAATGTTGGATGGGGATCTAATTTTAAAGTAATGAATCCGCTGAAAGAGCAGAGTAATTATGGACTGAACATGTTTGCCTCATCGCTTTATGTTGTGGTAAGTTTCGATTCTCTGGCGTAATTGGTAGTTCAGTTTTTGCATATCAGTCAAAATTACTAATTGTGCTGAATTTTCTTTACAGTTTACAGCATTGTCTTCCTTTACGGCATTGCAGGCATTCCTTTATGGTAGCGGGTCGGCATATTTTGTTTTGACAGTTACGCATTTATTTCGAAGTTTTGAATATTTCCCACCCAGCCCACCATACTGTTCAATTTAATCCCATTGCTTGTACTGTGTACTAGTCTTTGCAATACCTTGATCGCATTTGCTTTGTTATTGTCGGGACATTTTTTTTATGATTTCGCAATTAATTATTCTTACATTATTACAGTTTTCTTGTTGCATTTTGGCTCGGTGTAATTATGGACATCCCTTGTGACTCAGTAAATAAACAAATATGCATATCAATATGTTTCCACTTCAATGTTTTAAACAGTTGAACATACTTCTTTTCCGCGGTGAAGTTAACCTTTGTTATCGAATATGAAGAAACCACTTTTCACAAGATTATCTTAGCAACTTTGTCAATCTTAGTATACTTAAAGTTCAGTATTTCGCAGCAAGTGTCACATGGAAAAACTAACAGAAAGACCCTGGAATTGAGTTATATAACAAATCAAATGTATGTGTCAATAAAGCGCTTAATTAATTACCTATATTTGATTTATTAGATAATGTTTTCTATTTAGGCTTCTCACCGATGTACTGAATCTGCTAATAAAGATATTACTGGTTTTCTTCGTCATTTGTCCTGTTGCCCACCATTGGTTGCCGCCTTGGACCACCTTATGCGAAGAAGAACGTTGGCAAAGGCACAAAAGGTAGCCGTAACGGAAGGATTACATTGGTTGTTCCAAAGAATGGTGCCAGCCAGCGTGGTGCAGGGTATGTAGAACATTTGATATGGAAGTTTAATGCAACTTACTTACTTACTTACTCCTCCTCGTTCCCGCTGGAAGACAGTGCTACAACCTTTGACCTCCACATTGTTGTATGTTTAGGTATCTTCTCCCCACCTCAGATGCATGTCTTTCAGATCTGCTTCAATGCTCCTGATCCGTTTGTTTTTCGGGCTTACGGGTTTTCGTTTTCCTTGTGGGGTCCATCTCTTTCTGATGTTTGGAATTTTTTTTCCAAAGGTTCATTTCTACTAACTTGCAAATAATCTATACATTTTTGAGATTGCAAGTAACATTATTTTTAAATAAATAAATGCATTTATTTTTTTGCCTGTGCTATCGTGTACACTTGTATTTATTCTTGTTACTAGGAGATCCAGACAGCTCCAATGTGAATGAACCATCATGTATTTTTGATTACTCCAATCTTTGTTGGGCATACATTCTCAGTAAAGCGAAAGTAAGTATGTTATTAAAGCAACATCTTTCATTGCTAATAGCAAAGAATAGTTTTGTAAACAATGTTTACTGGGTATAAACATATCTACCGGTTCCCTGCTTAATGAAATGTCCTGCACCCTTGCGCATTTAATTAGGTTCCATATGTGGCGGTCAAATTTAGTGTTCTGGTTACATAACTGTTCCCTGAATATCACCTTATTACCTGTCAAATCATCAATATTTCAGCATGGTACGCAACATCTTTAATTAACTGTAAATAAATGAAATTACTGTCGGATGCATTTATTAGATAATGTTTTCTGTTTAGACTTCTCGCCGATGTTCTGAATCTGCTAATAAAGATATTACTGGCATTTTGAAAATGTTTAAATAATAGCTGTAATTAGCAAGCCAATCGTGTTTTACTTAGATTGTTCGCTACAGGATAGCAAAATACTGGGTAATTCAACTGATTAAGCAGTCCTGTCAGGCTCTGTCAACACTTGCGCATGCTATACAATGAACTTGCCAACCTGTCAACAGACATTTTGAAAGGTAATGTACAATCGCCTTATTTTTAATAGACCAGTTATGGAGAAACAGAGAACTATAAGTTGATGGAGTTAGTTTGCGATTTATCGCATTCACGTTTCTTGGAACCAGTCAAAGCTCCATATGATGATTCTACTTACGAGAAGCATGTTCTGCTGAAAAAGTCCCTAGGTAAATGTAACCTTTATTAATTTGAAAATAGTTTTAGTATTAAAATTAAACTTCAGTAGTTAATGATAAAATAATGACACTATATCAAACAAGGAAAGTGTCAGGAAAAAGCAACTTTTTCTTGTTCTTGTAATGGCATATTTTCTAGATTATATTTGCTTTCATAACTAAGGATTTTACGTCATAGTAAGTACATTCACAAAACCTCTGGGATATCGAGTACCTAGTGACAAAATAGTTCATATTTCTCAAGAGCCTACGTATTCTTTTTAAACAGTTACAATCAAGTAATACTAAGATTGGACTATATAAAGTGTTCGTTTTTAGTGTTCCCATTAGAGCACTAGAACCATACCGATCCACAGATGACCACTGTTAAGTAAAACTATAGAATATAGATCAAGCTTTGTTCAGAGCACCTGGTTTAGTACTTCCAGAGGGCACAAGTAATACTGTAGTACACTATGTATCTGTAACCAGTTTCCTTCTTTCAGATGGTGACCAGCTCGCTGGTTGTCCTATAAAATGTCTACGCCACTGGCATTTGAGTAGAGATAAAAACATGGAGAAATTGTTGCAATGTGCCCCTGTCTCCTGGCTGGATTGGAATGTATGGGAATCTACACCAGTTTGTCTAAATCAAAGGTTAATTTTCAATTTCTCCTAACATACTAAATACAATTGTCCTAACATCACGCATTGGTATCATTCGCAGGTTATTTCGATGTTTATAATTATTATACGAATCAAGATAAATCATTGTGTTGGGGATCTGCGATTAAGTGGGAAACAAAGAAAGTCTCATTTTTATAGAAATGTATGACGTAAATTGACCACATTTTTTTCTCCTTCTAGTTACTGTTACAGACGTAATTTTTATTCCCATAGATTACCACAATTGGAATGGGTTACTATGCAAAAGTTGCAAAACTTGCTGTCTGCTCAGAGCTGCTTAAAAGTGCATCCACCATTACAACTGAAGGGGTTAAGTGCGAGGGAGCGACCAGTACTGACTCTTGATAAGGACAGTAAGTATGATATTTGCTACAGGTTGTTTTTCTTGTTAGGGAGGGTTAATAATATTTTTGTAATGGTGTTTATCGTCCAGTAAAGTACATTTCATCGCACTTTTGTCTTTGGTTAAAAGGCATCCATGCGTTTTACGCAATAGTTTAGCCAAAAGTGCGTTTTCAAGTAATTTTACATACATATCTGGTACCAGCATAGTATAATGCTAACAATTTAACAGTTGGCAAAATGTCACAATTGATGTAACCGCAGTGGTGGTGGAGTGCTGGAAAAAGTCGGTCAACCTTAAATTTATGACTTTTTTTGCTCCTTGACGCTGGCTTTTTTGCTGGTTCTGTTTGAAAGGTAAATCACTGTACAAGGGATTAAAACTAATATTAGCTTATTAAAGTAAAATCAACCAAAATTTGATAGGATTATTTAAGCTAGGGCAAAGCTATGCATTTTGTCATTTGTTAGGTTGCATTTTCCTGGGGTTAGTCTACATAGTGGAATAGCAAAATAATTTGGTGGTCATGCCTGCATGAAACATTAACTGGGAGTAGTATACATAATAATATTCAGTTCTTAACAGATATTTTTTTTCGCGTAATGTTTGGGAAAGTTTTATAATGATTTAAATTACATGAATTTCCCGCAGAAGTGGATATGAAAATCAATGGTGTACTTATATCAGTTGTTGTAATGTCGGTACGTATATTTGGTACACTATTTGCCTATATTATTTCTTCTGATTTAATAAAATCCCACAATTGTGAGTACTCTCCTAAGGGCTTTATTAACATTCCTGCAAAAGCATCATTGTAAAGCTAGAACTCAGGGTTCTGTTTTGGAATATTTTCAAAAGAGGTGTACATATGATTCCTTCCAACAAATGTGTACCTTTACCGTAACTCTAATAGTCTTGTCAATTTCTCTTAATTAAGATATGCTTCAATATCTCCATCATGAATTTCGTATTTGCTGGACTTTGGCCTGTCTTAATTGAGTTCTTATACCGCATACCAAATAGTTTAGTATCCACCAATTTTTTGTTCATTTTTCAGGTTCAATTTGTAGCATGTAAAAGCTAATAGTAAGAAGTGCCTCCCATATGAGCGATAATGAAAACTGAAATTTATTTTCTTAGGGCAAGTGATAGTATACTCAAGCATCAACAAGGGTGTAAGCGTAATTATTATGTTTAATCCTATAACTCAAGAGTATTGGCATGAAGTCCCTGACAAGCTGGCTAAACAGTAAGTTATAAACGTATGTTAAAGCTGTATCATCTGTTTCCTGAGAAATGCACAAATAACATCGTGTACTGTAATTGTTCTGCATGCGCACATTGACATGAAATTTGAACATCATCAAGCAATAAAAATATACTTTTTCTGATTGTGTGTATTTTCGCTATATAAAAAATAAGATCGAGTAGCTGATCATTATAGTTTGTTTTACTTATATTGAATATTAGCCCACTGTGTACAATTTGCTTGTATCTTGTATTTTTGAAAAAGGATTTTAACTAGCTGTTTATGAAAAGCCCAGAGATTTTTTTTAATTTTGTAGTTATTTCAGATGTCTTGCCTGTAGTGTCATCCGGTAAACTGATTGGTCTAAATGTTTAATTTGCATTAACTAATGTCTTTGCCTGGCGTATAGTGAATGTCTATAATATGCGTTAATCATCAACCTTCATGTTCCCATTTCTTTCAGTTTGAGCGACTACAGAAAATCTGCAAATAAAGACTCAGAGCAGTTTACCAGACCCCCAGCAGAGGCTATTGTGGTAGGAGTTACAATGTCTGGCAATGATATCTTCTGTCCTCAAAAGTCAAATATCATTCTAGTACATATTTCCATTATTTATCGGAAATGAACTTACTATAAATGTCAAAGTATTCTTTTACATCATCTATTTGTTTTGCTGCTCAACATGTAACTTAATAACCATGTTACCAAAGGCAAGGATTACTTTTTTTTACCTTTATACCTTATGGTGTGCCACCGTCGGTATGTATTGTCTTTCTATACATATAATTGTCTGCAACATGCTGAAGAGTGGATAAAGTCAATAGGACAGAAGAGGGAATAAAAGTCGAGGCTTTCCACCAATGGAAGAACTGCTATTTAATAACAGCAGCCTGGTGGAAAATCAGTAAACATCTTTAAAAGAAGATAAATCGTACATGGCAGATGCATTAAAACAATTTGGAAAATGACGGAGAAATTTGAAAGTAATGTTTTGGCTAATGGCCTTCAAATGACCTCTCGATGACCTTTAACATACTCAGAAACCTTATTTAGCAATAAAGGTTGTCACATGTTGCGTGTCAGATCCGTACCTCCAGCAGCGTATGAAGTATTAGCTGTCAATATTAAAATTTGAAAGAAAAGGATAGCAGATGTACAAACCCACCAGCTTCTATACCGGTCAGAACAACAATCCTAATAAGATGTTTTATTTCGTAGGTTCTCCTGGATACCAGTAGTTCAATGGCAAATGACTCGTGTTTTCAGTAGGTATCTTTGTGTAGCACCAGTAATTACTATTTTTAACGAGTGGGTGGTATTTCTGTAATTGAAATATTTTCTATTCCTGCAAAGTCATAATTTAAGTCGCTGTCATACATTTGGGCTTACTGAATTCATTGCCTACTTCGACGTTAATCGGCAGTGGCAGTGTGTTTGTGCACATGCATGACTATTAATTGAGTGAAAGTCCCGTTGCTAGGAGATATAGCTAGAAATCAGAAGTTAAATAAAGACTAACATAGCGATCAAGTGTGATTTGAGTCACTTTCAATATGGCCAACAGCAAGCAATGTTTATACTGGAGATGTTCATTTAACAAATTTGCCTTTTATGTGGTATCGCATAATTATAGATTAAGCACTGGGTTCTTGGCGAATACCGTTTGGAACAATTCATTCACACTTATATTTCTAAGTTAAATTTTAGTTAATTAAATGAAAAGATAGAGAAAAGAAAATATATTTTGAAAGCATTCAACTTTTTAAACCCGTAATTTATTTTTCTCTAAACAGTTCCTGTGACCTGTGCGGATACCATTTTGGGGTAAAACCTTAAGTTTATAAAATGTAAAAATTAAATCAATAAAAGTCAAAAAGGGGGATTGTTTCGTCGAAAGATAAACAGAGGTCAACATACGTTTCTGCTGTGATTTTGACATGTGTTACTTCCACTAGTACTATGACTATGATGTACCTGGTTTATCTTACTTGGGCTATGAATGTCATAATGAATTGGACCTTTATCTGAACGGAATTCTACCCCTTTTTATTGAAGATATGTTGCAAGACGAGTAGTAAGTAATTAATGAAGGATTGTTGAAGGCCACGTTTAGTTTTAACTCCAGATTTATAGTTTCCAACACATTATTTATTGTTTGTTTTGCTCTTTGGCTTTGATAAAGTTGTACCAGTCGATCGAAATATTACTCAGTATTTTGTTGCAGTGATGATACGACTGGTATGACTAGGATGGAAGCTGTGAAGCAGTTATTCCATGCATTTGCTAATCGAAGCATGGCGTACAACTTAGCGCATGTAATTGGGTTAACGGTGTTTCATTCTGAGGTTGAAGTGGTGTCCGCGTGCACAGAATTATTTGAATCATTTAAGGTAAAATAGGCATGTGTTCTACAGTTCTTTATATTCCTAATTTACGCATATGCAAGGCGACACGAAGTAAACAGATCAAATGTTGAGGAAGCTTTGTTTTATATAATGCCAGCAGACAGCTCTGATTTTTATTCCACTTCACAAACGAACGTGTTGTAAGGAAGCATAAATGATGTCATGGACAATATAAAAAAAACAAAAGTGAAATCACTGTTACAAGCTTCGTATTTTGCTTCAAAAAATTTCTGTGATTGATTGTGCTATCTGTATTATTACTGCACATTAAGATACTTGCTGTTATACTTCTAGGAAAATGTTGATGAGGTTAAAGCAAGTGGTCGCACTGTTCTGTACGATGCATTAATGTCAGCGGTTATACAACTAAAGTGCATAGCATGCATGTATCCACAATGTATCAAGTGAGTTGAAGAATACTTTCGTTCACGTTTCATAAGTTTTCCACTAACAGTGGGGGATACGAGAAAATGTGATATTTGCAGGGTATTATAGCATTCGTTGTGTTGGAAGAATAATAAATATACTGTGACATGAATGGTGCCTCTTCATAGTAAATCATGAAAATATTGCAATGGATTGCGATAGACAAATGTTACGAAAAACTTTTCTCCAACGCAGTTGTAGATATTTGTTAAATTTTGAGATTCGCAAAATATTCCTTTAATATGTCTGTTTTTTAGACGTGTTCTCGTATTATCTGATGGTTGTGATACTGAATCTCGAAATTCACTCTTAACTGTGGTTCAAGCGTTGCAAGTGGAAAATATAGTGGTTGATTCAGTATTGGTAGGTGACGAGGGAAATCTGGAACTGAAAGCTGTTTCTGCAGCAACAGGTTGTATAACTTAATTACTAGTAAACATTATTATAATAACTGTAGAGCGAAA
>JAOXYB010023847.1:0-32677 GCA_028565635.1 Phoronis ovalis | reverse complement strand
AAATTACATCAGACCTGCGCTTTGACCTGTACTTACCCTGTAAAAAATACGAAGATGATCTGACGAAAGCTGAAGCCATTAGAGCAACACAAAGAAAAGGTTACATACGCCGCCGCCGCCGGCGGTACGACTATATGCCCGTTCACTATTACATAGTGATGGGCATAAAAAACGAAGACTGCCAGTAGAATATATAAAACTGAAAATGCAAAACATTTCATAAAATTTCAGTCCAAAAGTTCACCTTGCACTTTTCACCTGATCGTCATGTAACCTCACAAGGTTTAAAGTAAGATTAAGTTCTGGGACTAATTTTATCTAAAGTATTGTATTTAAAAGAACATTCATGCAAAAAGTGCTCTATCACAAAACAACTAAACACATTAAGAATATTTAAATATGGTAAACTATTACATTGCAAAGTTAAATAAAACAGTTTAATTGATAAAAAATAAAACTGATGACTTGACCTTATTTTGTTGATCACACTAATCAACATCTTATTATGCATACATGTGTGTATTATGATTGTTATATTAACAAAACCGAAAATTTAAGATTGCATAAGACAATCATCACAATTTCTACCTCATGATTTCAACTTTAGATTAGTCAATAAAGAATTAATAAGGAATGTAAACTTACTACTTTAAAGATGGTGCTTACACATGTAAGCTGTCTTATGAAAATAATTCCCACATGATATATGTGCAATAAACATAAATTATTTACAATCAACACCAGTTATAAATCTTAATAGTCGAATTAAATGTCGAGACCCAGGGGATGACAGTCAAAATGGCTGGGTACAAAAAACAGAAGTCAGACGGGCCACCCAGGACACCCTGAAAAGGGTATAAAATAGATCAAAAGTCCAGTAAAGATAAAAATTTGGTCCCGAAAATAATAAAAGGGTGTGTTTTAATGTCTGGTCCCTAAAATGAAATGAGTAATAGATTTCAGATGCTCCAAAACATGGTAGCTCTAATCCGTTTTATCAAACTTGAATACCAGATAAAAAGGTCCCATAAAAGGTATGAATTTTGCACTCATAGATCCCAAAAAAGAGCTACTTATTATCCATAATGCACACGTGTCCCAAACTATTCTCACTGTCAAGAGCATTTACCAATCTCATTGAAGTAGATTTTAAAATAATTCATTAGGTGACACCAAAAAAACTTGTTTAACGGGCACTACTGCTTAAAATTTTGGCGTTTTCACTGTAATTTTTTTTTTTAAAACATGTTTAATGGGCCCAACAGCTTCAAATTTCGGCATTCAAATTTATTTTATTGTAAATAAATAAGAAAACCCAAATTATCACGGTGTTGTCTTATTCAAAATATGTTTTCTTTTCTTTTAACACTAAAAAAAGACAGACAGACTCAGCTTTTAAGGGCTTTTGCCCGTTAAATGAGTTTTATTTTTGGTGTGACCTTACTAAGGGTTGTAGTACATGATTCTAAATTGAGAATTAGATCTATTCTGACAAAACTTTGTAATTTTGTTTCCTCTTTCTGGAAATTTGTTCAGAAACAAATAGTGATGTTAATAAAAAAAACACCAACTAGTTTTAAAATGAAATAATTAAAAACTGTTTGAGAAATAAGGAACTTACTAAAACACTAAATTTACACTGATGATATCATTTGCCGGGCATTTCCAGATCCATCTCCAGTACCACCATTCATTTCGTTTATATAAGCACCTCCTGTAACTGGTAAGCATTTCTCACACTGGCATTCCTTGCATTTCCAATACGAACAAGATAAGCATAAATAAACTCCGTCAGTTTCAGGGTGTGCGAACCAATAATACAGTAACATAAAAAACAATCCAAGAAAAAAAACAGTTGGAACAACCACTAAAGCTGGTAAATGATACCATGTATCTTTTTTGTCTGTAAAGGAATACCATATAATGACTAGAGTTACGTTTTCTATGTATGCTATGCTATAGTATATTATATAACGTAGTCGAGTATGTCCTTCACGGATATTAAAACAACAAAATACCCAGACAATACCAATGATTATATCAAAGATCACTTGTTCCATACGAGATTTACAGAAGTTTGTTTCTCCTGGCCGGATTTGATAACTTTCGATTATAATCCAAAAAGACATTGCAGCCCAGTGAAACCCAGCAACAGCAAGCAATGCAATTTTGTACAGGGAAGCAAACAAGGCAAATGCTAGTACCCTTGGTAGAAGCATACAAATCCTCCAGCAGAAGCACAGGACTATTCCCTTATATGTCATGTTCTTCTTATTATGCCGTGAGTAACGTAAAGATTTGTGGTATGAAACCAAGGCCCATGCCAATGAAACCAATGACATACACACAGATCCTGTCTGAAAGGTCACTGAAAAATACATAAAATAGTTTCATGTAATTATAAGTGTCTATCATACCCGCTCCTCAGTATATCGCATATTATGTGAAATTTGTGCTATGCAACACAACCAAGATTGTATTTTAGTATTATCTGTGAGTATTTGCGATGCTTTTCAACAGAGACTACATATGGTTAGCCAGCAACTAATGAATATCTTGTCAGTAATTAATAGAAGGTGGCATACCTAAAAAATAGTTGTTTTCTTTTTCTCCATCTACCCCATAGTTGACCATTATATAAAGTTGTAGAATAAGTTGAGGGGCTGCCTCCATGAAAGCCTCAAGTAATCTCAATAGTGTTGAGTCAGCATCCTCAAACAGCATCAAATCATAGAAAAATTGTCTTTGCTCAAACTCTTCCTCGTCTTTTATTCTTCTACTTTTCCACCCATACCATAATGAATCAGCATACCTAATAACAAAGTGAAACATTGCATTCTTCAAAACTATTTTTCTCTACCACACTACCTGGAAGCCTGGGATGAACACTCCCATACATAAGACAGTTGAGTATGCTCCGTGCTAAAGGGTTTACTCTTTGCCGATTTTATATGAAAAGGCGGTTGTTTTAAGGTTTGTTTTGTTTTGGTATGAGATTCAGAATGAGTTTTTATTTCCTCTGCTACACTGGATACAGGTATAAAAAACATTCTTGTGTAAAGAAGGTCTAGTGAAACTGATCCAGTTGTCGAATGTTAAAAACTCATTGCAGTAAAATAAACTTAATCTGAAAGGGGTATGGATTTCAAAGAAACTGGTATTGAACAGGGGTGAAATTGAAAAATAAATAAAAAGCAGGGTATTATAATTTTAAATATTTTGAATTAAAAAGGACCCAGATTTACTCAAGCTTGTATAAAAGGGGGGCAGTTTAGCAGCAAGTATTGCAAGTGCTCACACCAGACCAGGAAGTTACTATCTAACTTAGGCCACACCAAAAATTAAAGTTGTTTAACTTTCGAAAGCCCTCAAAAACTGAGTCGGTTGGTTTTCGTTTTAATTTTTTTAAAATGTTTAACAGGCAAAAGTCCTTTTAAAAAAAACGAGTCAGGCGGGCTGTAATTAGTGTAATAACCGGTAATAAAACATATTTTGAATCAGCCAACAACGAGAATTTGGGTTTTGGTGTTTTCTGATCTTTTACAATAAAATTTTAAATGCCGAAATTTGAAGCTGCCTGGACCGTTACAATTTTTAAAAAAACAAATAAAAGTGAAAACGCCACATTTTCTGGCATATCAGTTTGCCCTTTTATATCTCGCTGTTTTATATTCTGTTCATGTCCTCACATTGTTTTAACTGTAATATCGAAAACCCAAATGCATGCTAAAACATATTTCTCCTTGGACTTTTCTGTACCAGTAATTTGTGTGTAATTCACAGTTCTTTACACATAATTATCTCAATTCTTCTTAATAAAATAATGTGCAATCATCGGAAGTGTCCCTATATAACCTATGCCAAAACATAATGGACTGTTATGAATTAATACAAGATGACTACACAAAAGCAGATAACTGACTGCAGTACAAACATTTAGTTACTGATTTAAAACGCTCTTACCTTAGAATGGGCGCAACTTGAAAAATAATGCACAAGCTCCTAACAATCCATTTCCACCAAGGCACTGGATGAAACCTTGCATCCAAGACATCGACATTACTCGTTGCAGTGACACTTATACGAGCTTGATGATCTAGTATATACCATCTTAAACTAAACACACTAATTATAATTGACGGTAGAACGATAAAGACAACAGTCCAACTAAAATATGTGTACTGGCTTCTTTGAAAATATATAATTGCTAGAGAAACATCCGTCCCCACGTCCACGCAATAGGAAGCAATAGAAAATAGTGTGACCAATACATCCCACCACGTAAAAACAAGTTGTGGAGCAGAATCTACTACATCCTCGTGTATTTCTGGTCTACTAGGACTTACTCTTAGACCAGGTGATGTTTCAGATTTTATATACTCCGGTTTATATAAACTTGAAATCCTCCTTGTGCTGAGTAACTTGTCATTCCGCTTCTCGGAAGACATATTGAAAGGTGTGACATCTAGTGGTGACCTCAATTTTTCAGGTCACTTGGTGCAGTGGAATAAGTTTTTATGAAGTCTTTGTTAAAAAACTGTTTCGTGAATTGTCGCTATACCTTTTTTTGGGAGAATGAAAAAATGAGTTCGTCCAATAAAAATTAAATTATGGGTCCTTGCACATGCACTCACTCTATTCTCTGACCTAGTTTGCAGTCGCATGGACAATTTGATTGGCTGAATTTGGTGGGCTCGTCAGGTTACGGACTGTTGTACAGCATGCTAAGTTCTAAATCGTGACACGAAGCAAATTTGTATAAAATTTAAGACGTAAATCGAGTTAGAAACTACAAGAGGTAAGTCCTACTTTGTCTTTAATGCTCAAGCATACAATGTATAGATTAAAACACTATATTCAAAATTAAAAAAACACGAGACCCTCTCTGTGTAGTCTTGTAGTTGTATCAAACTGTGCACCATATAAATTTATATACGAATACATAGATAAGCGTCTCTGTTAGATTAATGCCCCGGATTAATGCTAACAATCATTAATCCGGCATGTCATGCTTGGTGCTCATCTACTACTTGCTGTTACAGACAATTTAGGAAAAAAATTACACTAATTCGACAATCTTCCTGTACCAGCTACCGACAGATGACATGCATGGGCTGCCACGCATGCGGGTTTGTCTCCCACTGCTGTGTGTTATTATAAAATTAACCGGTTCCCTGCATTTTATTATAGTTCCCACTGTGTGAAAAGCAGTTATGATCAACAGACTGTGTGAAATTTCATTACTTTTAAAGTTGAATATTTTTTTCAAGAGTTCCAGATTGGTAAGACACTGGGGGAAACAAGACTGTTGATGTTTTTTTTGAATAATTATAACTAAACACTGTTTTATATTTTCAGATGTTCTAAGATAAAAGCAAAGCAATTCACGAAGAGAATCTCCTTTAACGAATCTCCTTTAACGAATCTCATCACAAAGTAAAATAAATGTTATAATCTCAAGAACCTCTCAAACATTTAACATTCCAATTAAACCAGCTGTGATAAACTTGAGGACGGAAATCTCTACAACTGCAGTGCAAATTTTTAACATTTTACGAAGCATAGCTTTATCCATTATTCCATTGTTTTACATTCCAAGGAAAAAATCTCAAGCAATTAACATAATCATTACATAAGATATTAATCTTTTGTACCTGAAAAAATGTTCTCAGTTATAAGGACTAGCATCCAAAACCCACTTCTTAAATCTGTATGCAGATTTGTTGCCCCTGCTTTAGTTGCCAGCAGAAATTACCATCCAAAAACTAATGATGAACATCCTAGAATTCTAATTACTGGTAGCCTTGGACAGCTAGGGACAGGACTGGCAAAAGTGTTAAGGTATGTGTGGGTTTTGCAATATGATAATAAATATCTCCTATAATTTGTGCTTTTTTAAAGAGAAATGTCATAGTTTATAAAATTTGAAATACTATGTCCTGAAATATTTTAATATAATTATGAACGTTGAAAGAAGAATGTCGTATTGTACTAATTTGAATGTTTGAATATTTTAGGAAAAATTATGGTCGTGATAATGTTATAATGTCTGACATCATTAAGGCGCCAAAAGACATCTTAGAAAGTGGTAAGTGCTAACATAGAAATAAGTTTATGTCTAAAGTGTACCCTGTTTTATATCACCGTTTTCAGTTGAATATGATATTTTATTGTACCTTTGATTATGAATATATGTACCCTTTTATACCATGAACAGTTTTGTTACTCTTAAGTTATAATTATAAAAAAATGCCTTTTTATACCAAAAATTTCACCCCTTTTTAAACCAGAAATCAGATACTACAAGTACATTCCTACTTTAATATATTAAACCAAAATCGTGCGAAGATATTCTCAGAAATTTATGTTGACCATTTTTCTTCCAGGACCATACTTGTATGCTGACATCTTAGACTTTAAAAATTTACAAGAAATTATTGTCAACTACAGCGTTGATTGGATAATTCACTTTAGTGCCCTCTTGAGTGCTGTGGGCGAAGTTAACATTCCTCTGGCGATGAGAGTTAATATTGAAGGCTTACACAATGTGATGGAGCTATCGAAACAGTATCATCTTAAAATATTTGTACCAAGTACTATAGGTATTGTTATTCATTTATTTGTTGTCAAAATTGAAATGTTTTTATATTTTAGGGATTGGTGGTGGCCAGTTATATTTTAGTTGTAGAACATGTCAAGTCCTATTATTGAACTTATTGTGACTTGTCTTAAAATGCATCTGTTGTCAATAAACACACACTATTTGAAATGTTAAAGAGAATAATATTATAATAGATGTTTACTATGAAATTAAAAATATAGGACAACAGGAAGTCATCTGTGGTTAACCATTGATGTATTACTTCAACACTATTTGTATTTTATTGATACTATTTTGTAACATTATAATATTTAAGGTGTCTTTGTGTTACATTGAAAACATTTTTTAGGTGCTTTTGGTCCAGATTCTCCTAGAAATCCTACACCTGATTTAACAATTCAACGTCCAAGGACAATATATGGTGTTTCAAAAGTTCATGCTGAGTTGATGGGAGAGGTAATAGAATCAGAGAACTTTTGACATTAGTTATCAATGGACAGCCAATGTTTAACATTTGTGACTCTCATGCCTTTCTTCCTGTTTGGTTTAAATGAAGCTTGTGAACAGACTTAATTTTTCAATAATTTTTTTGCTTAAACTATAATCAAGCAGTGTTATTTTTGACTACGGTCAGTTCTGACATTTGAAACAAGTTAAAGTTTTTCTGTACACAGATGCCACCCTATATTTCAGAACTTATAAATCGTTGCTATCTTGTTTAATATTTCATATTTTATGATTTCTTACCTCTCAAATTTTATATCTTATGGTAACTTCAATTATATACTCTTACACAACCGGACCCTTTTCCCTGTCTATTAATCAATTTGAAAACACCACCCGACTAAAAATAGCCAATCACATGCATGGTATAATTTCCAACAACCAATGAAATAATTAGCTTCTACAAAGGACCCATTTGCCATGTGCATTCTCGTGCACTTCTTTGTAGTAATTGATCGTCCCCATATGACAATTTGGTTCTCGCAAGTTCCCGTTGGCTTTCACTTGCTTCTAGCTCTGCAAGCGAATACAGGTAGACAATCAAAGGCCTGACTAAGTTGTTTCAGAGTCTGTACATGAAGCTACGAAAAAATATAAAATTTAAACTTAGAGGTAAAAGAACTATAAAATGTAAATTTTGTAAATTTTGAGATTTATAACTCTGACACTCAGGGTGCAGAGAGCATTTTTATAATGGGTTTTGCCCAAAAACTATTTGATCAATTGTGCAGCAGCAGTGAAAAATGTTATTACTTGTAAATGTTTGATTTTGCAGTATTACCATCATAAATTTGGTTTAGACTTTCGCAGTTTACGTTTTCCTGGTGTGATATCTGCAGATACTCCCCCTGGTGGAGGAACTACAGGTATGAGAACTTGCATAAACTTTTGAATTTTATTTATGATCAACTCTCCTGTCCCCAAGATAAATAAGCCCACATTATTTTTGTGGTTTACTAGAAAGAATACTATTCTCTTAAAGCCTATTTACCCATCACTCTAAGTTTCAAATTGCATTTTATTGGAAAATAATTAATATAATTATTTCCATTTTGTACATGAGTTTCCACTCATTTCTGGTAAAGATAATATCATTCTTCTAGCACAGTTTTATATCTCCCTAGCGGAGGTCGCTATCGGTGATAGAAATTTTGAGATGACATCAAACCTCTGCAAAAAAAGTTTTCAAAATTTTAACGTTCAGATGTCAAATTAGAGCTTGTTATTTTGTCGGTTTATATGATTTTAAAATGATTTTTCCAGATTATGCAGTACAAATATTCCATGATGCTCTGACAACGGGAAAGTTTCAATGCTACTTGCGTAATGACACTCGCCTTCCTATGATGTATATTGATGACTGCTTACGTTCCATTACTGAATACATGGAAGTTCCTGAGGACAAGCTACATCTTAGAACGTACAACGTAACAGCAATGAGCTTTACCCCAGAGGAAATTGGCGCAGCAGTGAAGAAACTTGTTCCAGAGCTGGAAATTTCATATAAACCAGATAGCAGACAAAATATTGGTAAGTTTCGTAAGCAGTTGTTTCATATTCTGAGTGACTGTATGTGTAATGCTTGATAACCTCTAGCAAATAAACAACTTAATGTATTCATCAAGTAAATCGTCTTCAGGATAGTCACTCTATGGACCAATTGTGCTTTGGTGTACAATTTCCAGTCACTTTTGCCACTGTTTATTTTTAGCTGACAGTTGGCCTCAAGTATTTGATGATTCTAGAGCTAGGAAAGATTGGGGATGGACTCACCAGTATGACATCGATGGATTGTGCAAGAAAATGATTGATTTTCTGAAACCTATTTATAAAAAGTAAATCTTCTTTCGAGTTATTAGCTTGAAGTGTTCAAAAGAACCAGTGTTAGATGCTTATTAGTGTACTATTTATTTCGTATCAATTTGCCAGTGCAACACTGCACAAAATATTTTTATACTGTAAGTACAGTTTGCAATATAATACTCACACCCTACATTACACTTTATGACTGGTGGGCATTTTCTGACCGCATTGTTCCGAGTTAACCAGAGGAATGTCGCTTGTTTACTGGGGTCTTTTAATGCAAATGTACATCATAAATCAAAGACAAAGTATAGAGTGGATATGACAACAAAGACTTGTATTATGGTGATAAAATGGATATTGAATTTTATATCTGTTGCTGTTGTGTGCATAAGTGTACCTCGTGATGTATTTGTC
This sequence comes from Phoronis ovalis, assembly GCA_028565635.1. NCBI lineage: Eukaryota > Metazoa > Phoronida > Phoronidae > Phoronis > Phoronis ovalis. The sequence goes on along the minus strand of JAOXYB010023847.1, from coordinate 23,352 downwards.
ATGGTAGTGGCTTTTGCCCTATGACGATGACTGATTACATGTTCCGATATGGATTCTCACTTCTATTTTCATGTCAATTTGGTATATAGCGAATTAATCCTTTTTTCTCATTGTTTTTAACATTCCAGTTTGTGTTTGATTAAAGTCATACTAATTGGTTCAAATATGGTTTGGTTTGAATAAGTATACAGTGTTTTAGTGATGGTTGCTCCAATATATGGTATTTTATTGTGTGAAGTGAATGATATCACTTTTTGTGAAATACACATTCATCACCAGAAACTTGTATTATTGTCACTAATCAAGATATTCTAATATAAAATTACAAAATTTATTCCACTACATGTGACTTGGAAATACATTGTATATCATTCTAAAAATTAACACAATTGATATGTGCAAGCACATGCTGATGTACAAAAGAATTTAGAGTATTCTGGACAAGAGAAGAGGAAATTATGATCATTTAAACAGTTGATGATTACGTGTCCAAAAAGAATATAAATAAGGGTAATTGTCTGACAATTCTAAATGTCTTTCAAATTTCTTTACACACAAGGAATATAATACTACCGTTTTTTAGCTATATCACCTCGTTCCTTCTACAAATTTGTTATCTCGCTAAAAGCAATAGAAATTAGAAAGGCAGAAACAATGAGATCAAATAAACTAATTTACTAGATGACCTCACTAAATTCACCTGATCAGTTCATTTAACACCTCTGTTCCAACATAGGGGAAGAATTTGTCCAAGTAGTGGATATTAAGCAAGATGAACAAGCTAGGACATTACTTAGCACAGCTTGGGTCGGTAAAATAAATTTTACAAAAATCTGCTACTTTAGGATTGGTTGAATAGTTTTGATTTGTCAGCACTTGTACAAGGTATGTTGTCGACCAAAGTATTGAAGTTTTTCTCTGATTTGAAAGGTCCTGTTAAGCACCATATATCACTCACTTTTAAATGTTAGTACAACCTCACCAGTTGGGATGCAGACATTTGAAAACGCTGAAAAACAGACGCTTAGAGCATTTTGCCCTGCTAAATAAAGAGTTTATTCCCATTTTCAAAGAATTGTTGAACCAAAACTTATTTGACATTACGTTATTCCACTGCATTTGCTAAAAATGTATTACGTGCATGTCAGAGATGCAATACACAAATCCAGGTCAAAGTTAAACAGTTATTCCTTAGAAAGCCTGCTAAATCTCAAGATAGACTTGAATATTAATCCAACATTCATAATGTCAAAAACCAATCTGAAGCTCACATGGAGAGAATTTTTAACTTACTTTTTCCTTGGATAATACAGTGTCACAAGAAACAAGAGAATACAGTTATGGAATGTCATGTTTTTAAGGAGTTTGTATACATTTAAATATTTATATATTTAAATCTGTTTTTTGAAATTTTGTGTCCATGCGCTGCACATATTTCCAATAAAATTATGAAAGAATGAGAAGCACATGAAATTAGACATATACATGTCTCATACATCTGTTTGAACAAAACATCCAATGTTTAGATGCTAGCAGGACATAGCAATGCCTGGGAAACAAATTTTCAGAAGCTTTATATTTTGGCAACTAAACAGGATTCTTAATTTTGGCTAGTTGGGCTTTTGATTATTAGTAAACACAAAAATCCTACATGGTGCATGGTTAGAAATGCTCAAAATGTCATCCACGAATAATTCTACATACAAATGTCTACAAATCATTTGGTTCCTCTTGTTTTTGTTTCTTTGCTGTTTCTTCTTCATTTGTAACGTCTGCTGACCTCTTGCCTCCTATTGTAGCAGGTGGTTTATTAAAGCGTACTATAACACAAGTCATATTGTCACAACCAGTTCCATCCCCAGTTGTGTCTGGTGCCAGACAGTGATCAAATAACTGAAATTTAGTACAAGACATTAAAATATCTCCATGATTATGCATTTAGTTACAGATTAAGTGCAAACACAATATGATTTAGAAAACTATGGAACAGAAAATTTCCACACACAAACAAAAACTTTTTATGCAGACTTCAACCTATTTGTTCGGTAGTTGACTTTACATATGCATTAAAATGATATGCGAGTTGCCAGAAAAGTTTTTTTAGCCAGCTTCAACAGAGGCCAGAAGACACATTTATATTACCAACAGGTTAGATGTCCTAGACAGTTCAGTCACCTTAAAAGCTGCATCAACCATTTTTATTATTTAAAGGGCGAGCTAAACTTTATCTACACCATACAATGTTACTTTGTGATATGTCGCTTGGCAGCGCGCAGCAAACTCATTTGTCGTCCTTGGGGAGTATAAATAGCCCCGGTGATCAGTTGGTCGTCGATTCAAGAAGTGTCGTCAGGAGTTACGTTGAAATAGTAAGTAAATTCTTGTTATTTAAGTGTCATTGCAAAAAACTCTTGCGTTGGTTTCTAATAATTGACTATGCTATCGCTGTATTAAGAGTAATATACTATATTTTTATATTGTAATCATTGTAATAGGACTAGTTATAAAGTGGAGTAGACGAGCCTAGTACATGTAAGTGTATATAGTATATAGCCATTATTTATCAACAATATGCGATGTAGAAAAATACTATGTCATAGATGCATATTTTATCAGTTTTAGAAAAGAGGCAAATTAAAGTTTCTACCCCATTAGAATTGTGTATTGACTGTATTTTAAAATTTTTATTGTAGATGCCAAACAAACATCGTTAAAAAAGTATACACTTTTTTGACGAGGAAAAACAGAGAAAAAACATTTACAGACAAGTTTGAGAGTCACAAAAAACAGCATCGTTATGACCATGTATGTATGAGATGGAAAACTATTATACAGAGTCTGCAAACGAGACTCTCCGTCAGTTTTTACCTAAAAACACTCATTTTATGGCTTAGAAACAAACAGTGCGCAAACATTTTTGTACTACAAAAGATTGGAGCGAAATGTAAATAGAGATGCTAAATGTAGTGAAACTATTACCTGCTGACTATTTTCGGGCTGAGCAAGGTCGAATAATTCCTGAACATCATGAACATTCGCGTTACACTTACTGGATAAGTTTGCTGATTGCATTTGGAATACATTTCAGCAGGAACTAGTGAATATTTTTTTTGCTGTTTATTTTCTGTTTCTGTTTAGCTATGCAGTTTAATAATAAAATTATACTATCCAGTATATAACTTATTGAATGATTTGTTATTTTTTTTATGTATAACGATGTATTCATTTTGAGGAGCAGTCAACAGTTCTCACTACTCAAAGGGAAAAAATGGTGAAAGAAAGTTATTCCTTACATGCAAACAAAAACAATGAAACAGTTCTGAATTAAACGATTCTCTTTTCCAACTCCCACCTTATTTAATTTTTTTAATTCGGGAGAGATCATGATAATTCTTAATTAACAACTATCCAGCACCCCTTTGCCTTGATGAATTTTCCCAAAAAGGGGAGATAATTCTTATTTATTTAACAGTTTTCCGGTACAGACCTCCAGCTTGCCCTTTAAGGAAAAAAAGATATTGTGATTTTTGTAAACAATAGATATCCATGCAACGCACCCAAGTCTGTTTCTAGATATGTTAACAATGTACAAGCATAAATTAATGAAATGAAATAACTGTAAAATTGCTCACCTGTTCACAAATTACGGATATTTTGCTTTCCTTTTTAATTCTCTCTCTGACAAAATCTACAACTTCTTGACTTGTCAACGAATTCCTAGCAAAAAGTATCATACAGTTCAACCAGTTTCTGTACATCAATAATCAGCTGAAGTCGATTTAGAAACAAACAGCTTGTTTTGTGTTTTCATAGAACACTAACATTAAACGGGAATAACAAGTTGGATAAACTATCAAATTGTGATACCCTACAGCATTTTTATGGTGTTTGCAGTATCTTATGATATTGTTTAAAATATAGGTACTGAACTTTAGGAAAAATAAATTAACAAAAAATAATACAATTTTTCCCAGTATCCCACTATATCAGATTTTTTGTACAGATTTGACAATTAATTATATGACAGAAAACAAAACACAACTTTCACAATGCTTTTACCCATTCTTAGCAAGTCACCTAACTTACCAAATACCGTCACACGCCAGCACCATAAATTCATCAGTATCCTCTAGTTTTATTGATTTAATATCAGGTAGAGCAGTTATCATCTGTTCTTTCAGAGGTAAAGTTTGTGTCATCTTATAGCAGTGGTCACCTATAAATGGACATTCAAATTCTGCAAGTGAATCTGATAACACAGTAAAAATTAACAAACATACACTATATTCAGTTTATTAATTTTTTTGACGTGGCTAATAATACATTTAAAGTGTTAGCTTGTTTTATAGTTTTAATATGTGCAGGGTTTTTAGTAAACTGAATAAAATGAAATTAAGAGAATCAAAATTTAAAAAAATTGTGAAAATTACTTTAGAATATGATATTGGGTATGCAGACCTAACTGCTGATAAGCGAGTGCATATTGAAAGATTTTCTTTTGGTCAAATATATGTTTATTTAATAAACATAAACTATTTGATGCATTAATTCAAAAGTTATAATAAACTAAATAACAGAAAAGTTCACAGAAAAGTATGCCAAACCCACCTACCTATTGCCCTGGACAAATTGAGACCGCTATTAACTCTGCCGTCAGGTGTGACCTTACCCCCAGCTTTCTCAATGCGTGTTTTTTCTATAAGATCTTCTGGCTTATGATCGAACGACATATCCACTGCTTTGCCATCTCGACATAGAACACAGCGAGAGTCCCCAGCATTTGCAACATAGAGATCACGGTCTCTCAGTAAAGCCACAACAGCAGTAGTACCACTGTCAGAGCCAGGCTTAATATAAAACACAAATAAAACATCACTGGAAATTTATACTGAGAGTGTCTGTGAAATGTTCCTAGCAATTTTGAACCAATGGTACAAAATTCAGAAATTTAATAATTATTTATTCAAATAATCTTGTTCACCTTATGACACAATGCCTCTACTAAGCAACGTCAAATGAAAAAGATTAATACAAATGTCTACTAAACCAAATCATTCTTTTCTGCACTGTGCATATTCCTCGAAAGACAAAAACAACCCAGTGCATTTATTAAATGGCTTAATGCGCTACCACAAAGTGAGAAATTCTGATGTCAGGTTGTTTATATCCAAGGCTGCAAAAATATACCTCATCTTTGTCACTAAGATCTGTGAGACGAATCCCTGCATTGCCATCATCATCCACATCTTCGTCTTCTTCCTCCTCGTCCTCATCATCTTCATCTATGTCGTCATCATCACTGAATAACAAACAAAATAGATAAGGCGTGTTATTGGTGGATACCACATATTTAAATATTTAAACATATTATTTTCTTTTCTAAATAGACAGTATTATACCACAATACAGATAATATCCAATAATGACAAATGGAAACAAGGATACAATGAGAATCATTGAAACAAGCTGCCAGAATTGTACATCATGATCTAAATACTTGCGTACTTAAAGTTCAACATTTATATTACTAAATCAAAATAGAAGGCTTCAATTGAATAGAAGTCCTTATAAATTTAACACTTCTGAAGTACAGGCCTTCTCTTTATAGAATCTAGACTTCCTTATTTATCCAAATATAATCCATCCCTTGGAGATAAGCTCAAAATTGCTAAGTATTTAGAATTATTACTGTTGATATAAACCCAAATATAACAGATGTCTAACAGTTAAAATTAACTTTTATCCACAAAGAAGAATACCTTCCAATGATAACCTTAAATTTATTCTCACAAATGTCTTGAAAACAGCCCAATTTATAATCCAACATTTAAAATACCACAGAGAAAGCAAGAATGAAATTTTTGCCTGAGATTCTGTTCCATCCACTAACATTTTAAACAAAACATAACCTTCAGAAGATGCATGCTCCATCAGTTTTCATACAAAAATGTTCATCATCTTATAGTGCTATTAGCTTCAAGACTGTCAGAGTTTCACAAGCAAGTCATATATTTTGTAAGTTATGAAACTAATTCATAGAGATAGCTGGTTGACAGGTTTGAAACAGTACCTGTCATCTTCTGAGTCATCCATTTCCTCACTATCATCATCATCATCATCATCCATTTCTGTACAATCTTCATCATTAGATGATGACATTGTCACACATGAACTATCTGATTTTTCTAGATCCAGCACACATTGGTTAGATTTTTCTCCACTTCCAGAACTGTTGGTGTCACTTGTTGCATTTACCCCACCCCCTGAGTTGTACATGTTTATCTCTTTATCAGTTTTATCTGTACCAGGCACTGTGTCCCCATTCTGGTTCTCCAAGTCACTAGCACTGATACTAGCGGTAAATTGGTTAGAATTACTATTGTTTGTGCTCAGATTTTTATCAATAGTAGGCCTACTATCATTTTCATTTTCTGCATGTCCATTCAACAATTCTTTAGACAAATTAAGTGTTATAGGATCATCTTTATTAGTGCTATCATCTTTCTGTTCCCCATTTATTTTTGTATTGTCAGCCTCTGTTTTTGGTTTGAGGGCTGGTGACTGACCATAAGTTGTCAAATTTGGAGTTGTGTGCTCCTTATGCTTTGCCTTTTCAGCGTCTGATAATTTCCGTCCATATCTTGCTAGCAAATCTTCTATTGGCATTTCAGCTTCTTCGTCAAGTTTGGCAATTTCACTTTTTACTGCAATATAATAATATGATTAATACTTAGCTAACAAACTAGATGATACAGACATATATACATATACATATGTAGCAGCCCAAGGGAAATAAAAATGTCGAGGAGCATAAATACTAGTTCCTGTGTTAAAGGAGGTAACCTCAATACAGAAACTCTTAAATCTTACTGCAACTGCAATTTTACTTTCGTTTCTGAAAGTGTAAAAACATTCTACAGTAGATACAGTTGAAGATGGCATTAAAAGTTTTATCTGTTAAGTGACATGCTGCCAGATTTTTAACCATCACACAACACCAAATCAACAAGAACAAAATCACAGTTTACCATTTCAATTAATAAAAAATCTAACATCACATTGAAATACTGAAAAAAAAAGCTACAACTAAATATTTCTTGTTACTTACCCTCCTCATCTTTGGTATCTTGTTCATCATCATCACCCCGCAATCGCTTTAACTCAGCCATAACCTCTTCCTTTAAAATACTTTCATCAAAACCCAGGAAAGCATCTTCCAGTGCTTGGGCAATTTCTCCTTTTTTATATGCATCTATATTTTTTATAAAGTTTGGCAGCTGGAGACGACAATATTCAGCTACTTCAGACCCTTGTCAAAACAAATGGAAATAAGTATTACATGCAATAGTTTTATATTTTAAACTAAATTAACTTTCTGCTAGTTTTAAGGAATTTTCCTACAGCAACAAGGAAAGAACCTCCCCAAAAATGTTTGGCCACCAGATGATGAATTAATCAAATGACTAACAAGAAATGAGCAAACATCTGGTACAACATGTACCAAATAAGAATCAACCAAATAAAGGACCCAGAGCTTGGTGTTATGTTAAATGTTTAAGCATGTCAGTATAACAACTATATATTCCACAAGGTTGCTCGAAAACTTTTTTGTATTAATGTGTCTTCATCTTAAATAAGGTAGGTCATAAACATTCCCAAATAATTTGCTATGCTTTAGTCCTACTATAGCAACCTGCAGCATGGGTTTCTCCTATCTCAGACTGGTCAGATTTCGAAAAACACTTATGAGCGTGATTAAATAAATGAATTCCACACAAATAATATTTAGTTGACTTGTTAAAGCTTCCACAGCAAATCAGCAAAAAGTTCAAAATACAAGATAGTCAAAGTTTCACCAGACTGAGATAGGGATAATCCTAGACTGAGATAGGGATAATCCTAGACTCTTTGGTTGCCATTTATAAGGAAAGTAACTCGTAGTAAACGTGGCATTTTTTTTACTCATGCGTGAACAATAGTCAGGGTGAAATAAAAATTTGTCTAGAGTTAACTGTTAGCAATGTTTGTGTGTATTACTACATAGCTTTTGGTATAGAGAAAATTAAATTTCGATAGACAGAGAGTATCCAGATGATGATAAATGAACTCAGATAGTAGGAATTACATATTTTTTGATTGGTTTAAATTGTGGATTCACTCTGAATTGATACTCTGTGAGAGTCCAGTAGGTTCGGCTATTGCCTCACAAGGCAAGATTAAAAAGAGGCAATAGCATGAACGTCATGAAACCAGGACTAACAGAGGAGAAATCCTGCAGTCTGATAGTATTTGGGTCATGTATTCAGGATTAACTATGCCTATTAGTTTGCAGACATGCCAAGTCGCCTGCATTTAGTAGATTATGCTAATTTCCTTACTTATATATAATTATATACAAATAATGATGTCACAAATGCAAATCTCTCCCATGTTTCTGCCCTGACCTTTGGCATCTGTGAGTTCAGACACCTACCTCCATGTCCATCATATACAGCAAACAGGCATGTACCGGTGTCCGGATCGAAATCAGGACAGCAATTGTGAGCATCCTGAAAGTGAAAAAGTACAAGTAGCTTTTTCATAGATTTTTTATCCTTTTTACGAGTGGATACTAAAATTATGACCTATAATTATAATAAATTCCTTTGCATAGCTGCTAGACACATAATCTGGGGTATGTAGCTACTGCAATGTATATATTCATATATTAGTTATTACCATTACGGCATTAGGCATTAGTCAAATAAACTATTAAAGCAATAAATACTTTGTAGCATGTTTTTCAAAAAGAAGATATTAAATCTCATTCTTTTACTAAAGACTTGCATTGTTGTGACATCTCTTATATTGTATTACATTGCATGTCAATCGTCTGTTCTTTATTTAATATTTATACCTTGACATTTGTCATGATTTGAATGAATTGATATAACAATTTTTAAAAATGGCGAACCTCCTGTGATATTCTCCATCCCTGCATGGATGAAGATCCGTATGTGTACAATTCGGTGTCATTGTCTGCCGACTCTTTCTCTTTGTTAGGTGTGTTCAGATAGGCACCCATAGTAACACCTCCACGTTATCAAACACTTGTAACTGATGAAAACATGAGACAGGAAAGTTCACACACGTGCACCTCCTTCAGTACAATTGGGTCACGTGACCAAACAAAAGCTTGTACAAAGTTTGAACTGCTTTTTTTTGATAATTTCCTTTTTGAAAACTATCAAAACTTGAAAACTAGCAGGGAATATCAAGTTGTCCAAAAGCTATCTGTAAAATGCTAAAGCCAAGTTAAATGCTTACAACTACGTTTTTTTTCTGTGTACGTTTCGCAAAATGTAGAATGTTAACTTAGCATTTTATTTCATTGTAGATTGTGATTTCGAAAACTTTTTCAAAATGACCAAACTCATATCATTAAATTTATTAATATATATTTTTTATGTAAGTTTTCAAATACTTACTTTCAAATTAGATTATTCAGTTAAAATATTTCGCTAACTCAGAATTAATAACTTGCCAATACCTCATGTTGACCTAATTTTCGGCCAATCAGTTTGATCATTTACAGAGGATTCGACTGAGATCAAAAAGGGACAGAAGTTGAATTTAACTGTGAACGAAATTTATTACGTTTTCCCTGGTAATTTGAAGGCAATTGCTCCGAAATGCCGAGCAGTAGAAGCGGAGGAGATCAGGAAACTAAGTCACCTAGAGACAGTGGTGATGAAACAGACGATGAAAGCGAAGTTTTGGAGGAAAGTCCGTGTGGAAGATGGCAAAAACGAAGGGAAGAGGTAGGTTGGAACTATTTCAGTATTTGTGAAACATGTTTTAGCTTGATTGAATTGTTTGTAGCTATTCTGATGTAAATATTAATGTGTTTTGTAATGGGAGTTTATTCCTAACAATTTACAGTTAAGGTTGTATAAACATTTACAGAGTAAGCGTTTATTCCATACGGCAAAAACCATCCGTGTCATTTTGTAATTAATACCGATCGACCAATTGTACTAACTACTATTACTGTTAGCTGGCCAACACTGGCAACCCTTAAAGTCTAAACTCAAATATTGTCAAGTACATGCAGCAATCTATCTTATTTTTGACAGGAATAGACTATTTGCCGTGCATGCACAGCCATGCACTTGTTTGTTGGAACCACCAGTCTCAGACGCAAACGATCCCAGCATGTCGCATTCTGTGAATGAACAATGACGTAGTTCTGCCTGCGCTCACGCGATTCATTCACAAAACGCATCCTACGTAGCTGAGCCAAAACAAAACAAAATCTTAAGTTCTTTGATCTAAAAAATACCCTCCTTTCTGTGCGCATATCAATACATAAACAACTATTTATTAATATTTCTATTTTTTTTTTTTAAATTTTCACCGCTTTTCTAAAGTCAGATTTAAAAAAACAAGTTTTGTGTATAACTAAAGGATGCCCGTATTCAAAGGGTCTGACTATAGCACCCTCAAGTGCATGCAAATAGTCTATTGATTAGCTCTGAATAGCCATCTCATACGTTAGAGAACTCTAATGCTAACTAGTTTGGACTATTTCTAAAATAAAAAGCAGAAGTCTTTTTTGAAGGTCAGATTATGTATTTTATTTAATACAAAATATTATTCTGATGAAAAGCAAAGTTTGCTAGAGATTCTTTCTCGTAGTAATTTCAGAATCAATTGGAAGTGCAAGGATAATATTTTTGTTGTTTTGGTGACGATAAAAACGGATGGTTTTAAAACAACGTAACTTTTAAACTTAATGAAAGCAGCAATTCCAGTGGCAATGAAATATGTACGCACGATCCTTATGAAATTCATGGAAAGTTCACATGTCGACAGGAATTTTGACTGTATTTAGACATACATTGGCAGAATATGAGAAAATAAAAATTAAGGAATCAGATCACTTTTATTTCAATTAATTATGTTTTATATATAGGAGATTAGATGTGATTTAGAAGCCATATGTAAATTAGTAATCTGTTGCATATTTTATAGTTGAAGCAGACATTTATATGATGGCTGATCAATGTCTGATTCTATAAAAGATGTACTCCTACAACCATAATATTTCTATGGACGCAACTTTCTAGATCGATATAGAATAGGAACCAGATTCTGACATGGATGCATCTTCTTTAGCTGCATGAACTTAATAATAAACTTGTTAAACATTGTCAACATCAAAAAGTTGAGGATTGTCTGGAATTCTCTTGCCTGGGCTGGCAAATATCTTGCAGTAACTTGATGTATATGGACTGGATTGGAGTAACTTTAAATCGTGACCTATTTAAATCATGACCTATTTTTAGGTAACACAACGTGATGTGCCAGGAATTGACTGTGCTTTCCTTGCCATGGACACAGAGGAAGGTGTTGAAGTTGTGTGGAATGAAGTGCAATTTTCTGAAAAGAAAGATTTCAAGTTACAACAGGCATGTAGTAGCTGCACTCTAGTAATATCACTGATGAGTGCTTTGTACATTATTATGTCATAGTTCCGATATAATAAAGTTATAGCTGACCCTGGTGGGATCAGTTCCTGTGTAGGTCCATTTAAAAATGTGTGCAATATTAGAGATTGGTAATTTTAGGTGACAGTTCTCTTCAGGCACATATCTTGCAGAAAAATGTTTGCACATGGGATATTATTTTATTTTATGCTTTTAGGACAAAATAAAACAAGTCTTTGACAATTTAATACAGCTAGAGCATGTTAATATAGTCAAGTTCCATAAATACTGGGCAGACAGCAAAAGTGATAAACCAAGGGTAAGTAACATGTTAATGCTTTTGAAAGGAAAAATCAGAACAACATTTACCTAAATGATGTTTTACTGATTGAAGGGGCACATGCAAGTTCATATAGCCTCTGACTTGGTGCAAGTATAGTTTTTCTAACAGGATTAGCAAATATTTAGTTACAGTTTTAGATTCCATCCACCAGGTGGAGATTGAAGGTAAATGTGAGTTTTGGAGACTAACATAATTTTCATTGCATTCAAAGACATTGAATTTCTTCCAAAAATCACTTTATTTATTTATTGACATGATTTCATTTACATTTCTAAGAGTGACTACAACTTTATGCTCTTTTATATTGTGCAAATGCTAACTTAAACCACCTCCTAATTGTGAAATTCAGAAAATGCAATCGAAAAGGACCTTGGGTTAACGATGTTTGGGATACTTGTAGGTATTAAAGCTAATAGTACATAAGTATGCTGATATGATAGAAAACTCAATATTAAATAAAATATGTTATTTATGTTTGATTTTTTTAAAGGTAATTTTCATCACAGAATACATGTCTTCTGGATCACTAAAACAGTTTCTCAAGAAAACAAAGAAAAATAATAAAATGCTGAAGGTTAGTTGAACGGATAAACTATCGAGCTCAGTTTAAGAATCTACTTCCGTTTGTCTTGTATTGTTTTGAAAACAAATTTTGGTACCATTTGCTTTATTATTTTCAGTCTTGGAAAAGATGGTGTACACAGATACTGTCAGCTTTAAGGTGAGTGCCAAAACTTTAAAGGGATGAAATCCATGTTTCGGTACACATTGTGCTTTGTCCTGTTATCAATACAAGATAACTTTGCGAGCTGCATTATCTAAAGGACTTGCAGTTTGGTGTGTAGCAATTAGTCCTTGAAAATAGTTCAAGTTGTTTTATTAACTTTCAAGTTTCAAGTAAGAATTAATTGTCCATTCTGGTAATATTGAGAAAAAGTTAATAATCTTGCTGTTGCTAATATTAGTATACTCATTGTTTCAGCTATTTGCATTCCTGTGACCCTCCTATTATCCATGGTAATCTGACATGTGATACAATATTTATACAACACAATGGGCTCATCAAAATTGGTTCAGGTAAGGTAACAATATTATAATTCTTACGAACAAAAGAATACTAGTCCTTTATTTTAAAAAGTTGAACCTGTGGTTGTCCATATGTGATAATTATTAGGGCTGTTCTATTAAAAGTAAGAAATGAAGGGACATGGAAGTTATTGTAACTGGAGGAGAGGTGTGTATACTGATAAGTTTGTGTGTTTAATGCTAATTGTAAGGAAAGGGGAGTGAAAATTGTTTGACTTGAGGCGGGAGGAGGGAAATTTTGTAGATGCACCTATCCACATGATACTTATTCTACTGGAACAGCCCCTATATACATTTATAAATGTAGTTACGTTTGCAGTTTGTGCTCAGCTGTCTTATGGTCATGCATCGCCTGACTACTGGCACCAAGGTAAGTGACCACATGATGTCTGCAACACTAGGAGCAGTGATGGTAAAGCTTGCAATGCAGTGAAAGCTTTGTGTTAACAGCAGATACTATTCATCCTATAATGTATAAAAAAAAAATTCACAATAATTTTGAGAAAAAAATATTTTATTCTGAAACACCTATAGCAAAGTTGAAATCAATTAGATACCTGATATTTCATGCCAAGAAATGCTAGTCATTTTGAATAGAATTTTTACATAGCAAACAGATTGCTTACTTAGATTCACATTTTAAGTGTGGTTCAACTTGCTAAGCATTCTCATTCATATTACATTTAACACATTTTGCCAAACAAATAGGTATTGGAAGCCTTTGAAATATATTGATATTATGTACCTGTCATTTGTGTTTTGGAGTATTTACTTTTCCAAAATTGTTGCGAAAATTCTTTTAATTATACGTTTTAGATGGATAGTAGTCTCCACGTGTGTTTGCGTTATACTAATTCTTTGAAGTGACAATGTCTGTTTATTTTCCAGTGGCACCAGATGCTATCCACCGTCATGTCAAAACAATGCATGAAGTCAAAAATATGCATTACATTGCTCCAGAGTATGTAGGTGAGCAAAGCTATATAATATAACATAACACAGCATAAATTTAATCAGTTATTCACAGTATCGGGATTCTAATTCGTTACTTTATTTGTATTTCTTACAGTTATAGCAAATACAAGTAGATGCTGATATTTTTTTCAAAACAGAGATAGTATAATATGCAATAAAGTCAGAAAAATGGCATATAATGTTATTATTATTATTTATAATGTATATTAAACATAATATAAAAATTAGCAATAGAAGGTATCTTACAAGTTTAATATCTGTGGTAAGAATAGACCACTATCTTTACCTTTTGTATACCATGTCTATTAAAAATGTATTTCACTAGTTATTTTGGTTGTGAAATCTGAATTTTTTGGTTTAACGTTTCACTGCATTGTAAAATGTGAAGATGTAGTGTGCAAATGAAATTGTATAACTAACATTGATTGTTTGGGGTTTTGAACATTTCCAGTTACATTCTGCTGTTATTTTCTGAACTATTTGTTATTGTCTTTAGGAACTCCCTCAGTGACAACAGCGGTAGATATTTATTCTTTTGGTATGTGTGCATTAGAAATGGCAGTTCTAGAAATACAAGGCAATGGTGACTCGGGGAAACAAGTAACCGAAGAATCTGTACAAAAAACACTACAATCTATAGAAGACAAAGCTCAAAGGGTTAGTATTAAAATATAAAAACAAATCTTTTAATTTCTCATTGCAAGAAACACATTGTGATTGTAGCCTTGTATGCTTCCATATTTATTTCTTATATGAATTTATTTCATTGTACCTTGTTAATATTTCAACATTTTACATTGCACGTGACAGTAGGTTTCCAAGATATGCTCTCTTCCAATAAAGTTCTAAATACTGGTTTGTGAAAGGTACTAAGATTTTTCTGAATTCACCAGCTAAGTCTGTCAGGGTATCACTGGGGAATCAGAGAATTCCAAATTCTGTAAGGTTCCAAAGCACAGAGTAGATCATTCATGCAACAAGAATTGTTATATACCTGGCATAATTTCCAAATAGTGACCATTCAGCCTATTCAGGTACTTGCATGTATGTAGAGGTACAGGGAGCTGACTTAATTTCCTACAGGTGTGAAAGGGTTTTATTTTATTTTTGTGTTAGGGAATCATTGAATTTTACTTTCAAGCAGTGTGAAAAACATTATATTTTACCTTCCTCACAAAAAACTCGCTAACAAATAAAAGTCTGCTGTCTCAGATACAGTATTTTGCTGAATGTAAGTTTGATAAATTACTTGCCAAATCCTCAAGTATGTATGAATTTTCACGTCTGTTACGCGTATTCATATTTTCTAGGATTTCATTGAATGGTGTTTAAACAAAGATCCTAATCAGCGACCAACAGCAAGAAAGTTATTATTCCACAGAGTATTATTTGAGGTCCATTCTCTCAAACTATTAGCTGCTCATAACTTTGTAGAACATGCAAGTAAGTAAAAGAAGTTTGGTTCTTGTTATTCAAACTTTTATTGCTGTCAGAGGCAAAATATATTATGTTGATTTTGTATGGCCCTAAAACATGGCAGCATTTATTCCTTGAAATTGGAGATGTTTTATTCTTAATTCGGTTCTGATACGTGGATCATTTATTTTCAGGTATTTTACCGGAAAATATGACTGATAATGCATACCGCTTTAAGGTAGCTCCAGACACTGTGATAGCTTCTATTGGTTCACATGGTAGTCGTGAAGCTCTGCAGTGGATGTAAGTTTTCATGATATGGCTGAATCTGATCCTTTCCTAATGCACATCTGAGAAAATGTCCTTTTAATTGATTATCTCCCATGATTGTACATTTTGACTTTTCATTTCTGACTGAGATAGTTTTATCAATTTACTGAAATGAGTGATTCTCATTATTTAAAAGCAAATCACAACAGGAGATGAACTGGAAATAAATGCTAAATAAAAGTAGTATGTTAAAATTTTTTTATGAGAGTGGCCTGTAATAAAAAATGTATTGTAAGATTGATATTGCTGTTATTTTAGATTTAGTCAAGTGCCTGCTCTGGAGTTGGAAAAATTTTTAGAAGATGTTAGGTATGCTAAATAGTTTTCCATACTAAATATTAAATTGTATCTTTTATATATGTTTCTTTTCTCTTATATGTATTCTTTTCTCTTGTAAGTACTATTCTACAAGTACAATAGTAGGTAACTGCAATGTTTGAACTGTGTTTGTATTAAAATATTTTTTGTAAAAAGCACCAAGTTTCATAAGTTGAATAAAATGTAGATTTGGTTATCGATGTATGTCTAATAGGTGGAATTTTATTCTAACATATTTTTTTAATAGCTTTAATTGCATGATTAATTAAATGCTATTTTATTAAAACATACAAAATAATAATAGCTTGATGTTTATAAATGTTGACTCTTCAGTGGGATTTGTAAAGTAACATTTTATGAAAGAAATATTATATTTATAGAAATGGAATTTACCCTTTAACAGCGTTTGCCATCTCGCATGCTCAGCCCAGCAGGCCTAGGGCAGCTTCCCCCGAGGTGGCTGAATCTGTAAAATCAGAAACCCCAGAACCTGCTGATGTAGAATTAAGAAAAGTTGTCAATATGTCCTGTAGAGTTACTGTTACAAAAAAAGAAGAAGGTGCTTCATCTACTTTACAGGTATACATAACGTGTCATTATAAATCGGGTTTGCCAATTAATTAAAGTGCAAAATCAACAAAATTCACAATTTTTGTAGATCTGGTGACATTATTTATTTTGCGCTTGTTCACTATGATTACAGTGTACTATTTATTGTTAGATGTTATTCCATTTGAAAAGTTCACTAGTTCATTAATAGTTGCAAAGTGTATTTATTTAAGAAGTTAGATATTAACAACATGTGATATAAAAACATACAAAATATAGACCTACTAGAAAATAGGCTAACCATATTAAAATACGACCAAGAAAATTGCCGTCTGATGTATTATGTGGATATCAAATGTTAGTGCTATAATGTGTAAAGTGATGATTGTTTTCCTAGATGACAATTTTACTGCGAATGGATGATAAAATGAATCGCCAGTTAATGTGTGACTTCAGTGAAGAGGATTCACCTTTTAATCTTGCCAATGAATTAGTCTCTTATGGATTTATCAATGAGGTATGTCACATAATATCTGAAAGTGTCACTTGCAATTAATTTTACTTACTTTAATAATTAAAATTAAAGCTTGAACTGTGATATTGGGAAAACTTGCATTATCCCCGGGAGACATGTCAATTTTTGTTTGCTTTGGAATGGATGCACTCAGAGTGAAAATTTGTAATGTGTCATGAATAAATAATGCCTTGAATAACTGTGTGTATATACAATAATGGCTGCTGTTTGATATCTCTAATGAAGGAGCTTAAAAGGGCTAAAGCATATTTCCACAGAAGAATAGAAAATAATATAAATTACACTTTCAGTTCTGTCTTGTATGGTGTTATGCTAATTTTATTGCAGTTATCTCTGTACGTTTCTATTTGTATTTTTCAGATTGACAAGGACAATGTAGCCTCTATGATAAAAGAAAGCATAGAAAAACGTAACCAGAATCCTCCCCCAGCGCAGCTGGTAGTAACAACTAATGCTTAAAGGGTTGCCAAAACGTTTGAAGGCAAGATAAGGCCAAATTCTTATCCAAAGGATGTACAGCCTTCATTTAATTTAGAAATTGCTAAATTACTGCAGTTGGGATTTTATCTAATAAATGCATATCTCTGCTGTTGACTTAATATAAATTAAAGGCACACAAAATTTTAAACCAAACAAAGATAAAAATGTAATTGTGTATTTGCTATTTAGGCAAATATTCAATTTATATAATTATACATACTCATATTTACAGATAAATTAAGGTGGTTAAAGATACAGAGTTAAAATCAAAGGATAAGATTGTGGTACTTCTTTATATTATCAACAGTAAGTTTTTGCAATGTACCAGTGTCTTCCGCTATTTATGAACCATGGCTTCTTTTTTTGGAAGGACTCGTGTGAATGAAACGTAACAGGTATTATCTTTAGCAAGAATAATTATGGCTGTATATTATGATAACCTATATGCTAAATGCTTTAACACCAAAGTGAATAATTTAACATACCATGAATAAGTTCAGGAAGTTAGCATGAAATGTGATAAAGTGTGACCAATCTGTGCTAACTATTTAAACTTGGAGGCCAGTTTTGTATATAGCTTTCTGAATCAGTTATAGAAAATTATTTATTGTTTTAAGATGTATTTTATGAAGGAACCATTTATGTCAAGAGTCGGAATTTCAGCGAAACTGACATCAACACAATTAGCAGGACATGTATGTATAAATACACTGCTATATGTGAAGCATACGTCTGCTTTACCTAATCTCAGTACATATTCTTTATATTGTTTTGCACAGTTACAAGTGAAGCACTGTTCCCTTAAAAATTATCGAGGTGGGACCTGAATTATAATTGTTGGGGTAAGGTTTTGTATAAAATTTCAATACCGGAGTGAAAGGGGTTAGAAAAGTTACCAAACATTAGCAAGCTAGTTTATATTGTGTGGGGGGAATAACTCGACTTACTAGGTAGATAATTTTTAGTGATACAGCCCTAAACTTGTTAAAATTCAAATTAAAAATAAAGATGCTGAAGTAAGGTCTATTGATTGATGGCCTTAAGTACGTGGGCAAGCTTAGTTTTTGTTATTCAGGCGATGTATTTATTAGTGGATGTATATTAGTGCATCATTATATGACTCAAGTGTGCCACTTCTGCATAGTGCATTGGCTTTTGGTTTATGACACCACATTCTGAAGTTCAAATGGATCTGATGTGTATTAAGGTAACATGAAGCAGTTTGAAATTATCCAGAGACGATCCAGTCTTTAAGCATATGTGCAGCTTTTCTACTCCTGATTGGACACCACTAATTAATTAAAAAATGAATAAAATACTGTCCAGAATAAGTGTATTTACAAGTAAGTTTGTCAAATTTTTAGTTCATATCATATCAAATTGTTATGAAAAAATGTGCTCAAATAAATAAAATAAGAATTTAATGTACATGTAATACACTTGCCTTTTTTCTGCATTAATGTTGTACTACTGTTGATCTCATTATGTATAAATAATCGAAATTCCGCAATAACTTTTGGGAAACACATAATTTCCTTCAAAGCACCCGAATAAAAGTGAAAACGGAGATACCACCTAATGTAGAATGTGGTATTTTGAATTTTTCAAATGCCCATTTTTTTATGAAATATGTTTAAAAAACGGATGTAAAATCAACCTAGAAAATTAGTATCTCGCTAGATGTCGTCGCATTCGCTTTACAAGGGAAACACTGAAGGATAACGATGGTAATTTGCATATCAATTGACAGGTACCACTACCCGTGTAAAGGATCTTTTGTCTGGCACTTGCGTAACACGAACTTCACTAAGGGACACTCCCAAAGGGTAGCAAGAAGCATGCCGCTGAAAACTAAACTATCAGATTATAACAAACGTTATAAAATAATATTTTGAAACTTCACGAGTAGGAAAAACATACAAACATATTTACACTTGGGAAATGTGGAAAAGAAACTCCCAGCTCAAACAATGGAATGTTTTGGCAATGTTTTACACGTCGCATAGAAAAACTGATAATCATCATATAGTGATTCTGCTTAGTTCGTAAGTTTTGACATTGTCCCTGTGCATAAGCTCTTCTGACTACCCTCCTAATAATTTTTTGCGACATCTAGTGAGAATATTTGTTTTCTATGCTAAATATCCATCCAAACCTTTAAATATTTTTCATAAAAAAGTGAGCATTTGAAAAATTCAAAATAGCACATTCTACACTAGGTGGTGGCACCGTTTTCACTTTAATTCATCTGCCTCGAAATTGTTTTCCCCAAAGTTATTACAGAATTTCGATTATGAGATCAACAGTAGGCCACATGCCAGTATCTTCATTGGAAGGTCACATGATACAATGACAGCATAAGATATTTTACTACTGTTTGCAACAACATGACAAAATTTCAGCAATAGTTTTGCATCCACCTGTGTATAGACTCGAGCCTACTCAAAGATTAGCAGCTGAACCACTGGCTAAAATTATGACAAAATTGGGCCATCCAAATCTCAGTAATCTGCCGGGAGGAAAACAGTGCTCACTTCCTGTTGGTATTTCTATGCAATTGTTAGTAAACAAAGTCTGGATTTCAAATGTCCAGGCATATAGAGCGCCTCTGAAATCATGGTTACAATGATCACTAGATGTCCATTTCTCAATATAATGACACAAATTCTGTTCTCCACACTTTTTATATCCATTCGCCCATACACGGACTGTTAAACGTTAGGTGCTGCTTCCATAGCCCCTGGTGGTGAGTACCTATTTTCTGTCAGATGCAACCCATGATATTGTTATTTATTCCATCATAACTAGCAAAATCAATCAAGGGTATATTACACATACCACGATGCCACACTTCATTGTAAACAGTAGTAATATTATAAAAATATTTAAAAAAATTTGAAACAAAAACATTTATTGCTTACTGAATGAAAATGCTAAAATAACTCCATAACAATTATTACTATTTTACAAAAAACCTAAATTTGACATAAAAAATGGACAACTTTATATTTTGTGTTACTATTGCCATTTAATTTACTTAGGAAATGCAATTATTGCAAAATCTCTTAGACGATACATCTTGTGTGAGGAACTGTAAGAATTTCAAGAAATAGATTTTAAAGTTTTTCAAATATATTATGTACTTTTACTAGAAATTTCACACCCTGAGTTTTATCAACACCAACAGACCATTACCATAACTTGGTAAAAAATCGACATATATAACCAGGAACAATGATGCAGTTGGGTGATTCAATCACAAAATGCTGCATACTGGGAAGTTTATGGATTTGGGTACCAGTGGCTCCACGATGTGTGTACAAATAATGTATCTGTTTCAAGAAATTTTAAAACTTCCTTTAAGGAGTATCTGCTACATTTATAGTAACAATAAGGCTGAATATTACAATATATGGACATGTAGCAGCAGATATCATCAGGAATCTACCATCTTGACAAATACATGTGGTCCCATATAGTGCAAGTCAACTTCAGCAATATAGCAAAGGTAGAGGTAGCAGCATATCATGCCGTAAGTCTTTTACTGGTCACATGTGCTTCAAAAACTGATCTGTGTAAACCATGTGTCACCAATACATTTCCATATGATAACATCAAATGGCCCTAAACAAGCAACGTTTTGAAGCCTTTCACAGTAGAATTGCAACATAATTTAAAGGGTCTAGTAACATCCGCAGGCTTGTTCCTACAATAATAAAAGCGAAACATTTGAAACAGACAAATTTGACTGTAATCATAGCATAATCAAGTGCATAAACAAGTATCTGATTTGTAGGCTATAGAAGAATAATTCATGGTGGCTGTGGATGTGCTAAAAATACTAGCAAAACTGGTATTCCATCTCCATTTTATCTTCATCATATTGAGCATACAGTCAGAATCTTAGTTTTGCCATAAATGTTTGTTCAGTAATTTATTTATCTTTACTGGAACAGACTGCTGCCTACACAAGCGTTTAAAACTGGACCTCATGATTTTACAAGATTGCACTTGGATTGAATAGACTATTTACTGCAATTGGTAGAGCCACTGGTCAGAAACATAATGTTACCACAATTCCATACTGTGAAATATCAATCACAAAAGCTAAAATTGTGATTCTTGGATTCAAGTGCATGTAAACAGTCTATTGGCAGTGCAGGTGGGCCTTTTGAGAGTGCATCACTAATTCATCCCCTTCCTTATAATGGAAAAGCGAGTTATTTCGACATTAAATGAAAATATTACTAATCTCTCACTGGTTTTTGGGGCTATGTAACTTTTTGTATCCTTATTCATTCTAATTTTTAAGTTTTCAATTTCCACCAGCAAAACCATTTGGATTTTGAACTACACCTATTTTTTGAATGTCACTAAGCAAAATCTTGATCCAGAGGTAAAATTGGGTGTTTGTGTATTAATCCATAACCTGCTGCAGAGCAAACAGTATGTAATCAAAGCCAAAATAGTTAGCATCTCCAGCAGATTTCACATTTATATGATTTGACAGGTGGGAAGGAACCGTGGCATATGCTGTGTAGGTATGTCCAAGCATGCTGAAAATTGTGACAAGTCTACTATGTAACATACCTCTAAATACTGCTTCATTTGTCAGCACATTCACAGCTTTCACCTGGCATTGTGGAATCTTCCACTGACGTTGTATACGGTAACACATATTATGGCATGGGTTCCATTGCTTCCTATAATATAAGCCAAAATTATGTTTTACATACTGTACATATTCAGGCAAATGAATCATAGGTATATTATGGTGATCCTGAGCTTCACTTGTTTTCACAAAATTAGAGAGCTGTTGACTTGCTCTTACAATATTTTGCAACTAGAGAGTTATTCAAAATGGATAAAAACTGTGCCATTTTTCAATTTTTTTTGGTGAAAATTTGAAATCAGAAGTCAAAATGGCACGTAGAGGTATTTGATAAATGTGCATATTTGAATTTTTTCAGTGTAACTATTTCGTATAAAAAAATGTTTTTCTACATTAATTGTCATTTTTAAATAGTTATTATGCTACAGTGTATAGTCTTCAAAAATATTAATCTGCCCCCTAATAGTCGAAAGCTATTATCAGTTGCGTCATAAACGATAAGCAATGTGCGCCATCTGTCACAAGCCTATTGCTAACTTATAAAAATCAGGCCAAAGTCCAAAATTGCTAATATTCAAAAAATTTAAACAGGCACATTTTCCAGTAAATTATCTTTAAGTGCCATTTTGACTTTTGTGATTAAATTTTCACAAAAAAGTTGAAAAATTATTCAAGAAGCCAAAACAGTTTATATCCATTTTGAATAACTTTGCAGTGACATAAGCATGTTCAAACAAAGCACATCATTCAATCCAAATAGTTGATCTAACTCAAAACAACAACTTGACACACAAGTTGTTAAATACTCATTTTAAATTACTGCCATCTGGTGGAATTCCTTAAAATTAAATGGAGAATATAATAAGGAAACTACTCCAAGTTGGTACAAGTAGCTATAATTCTGACTCCAGGAACAACTGTTTTAATTTTGTGATTTATAAATTTAATTCAATTAGTTTCAAATCTTGTGCCAATTAAAGTCTCATATTAGCACAGATATGTCTCCGAGGTATTGTTAAGTAGATTTTAAAATATATTATTCTTTAATTGTAACACACAACAATGTATGAACAAATTAAGAAAACTGAGGAAATTACCCAAGGTAACAAGGACCCAGTGATTTATATAATGGCAGCATCTTTCAGCTGTCACAACTTTTGTTACTACGGTAATTCTTCTCAATTCGTACAACTCCATTATTCGTACACACCCCCTTTTTCAGATTTTATAATTTCTGAAA
>JAOXYB010023836.1:0-10333 GCA_028565635.1 Phoronis ovalis | reverse complement strand
CATGATTGATGTAAATGGTGCGAATTTCAGTGCAATGACTCTTGACACAGAGAGTGTATAAACTTTTTTTATTTTAAAGGGATTTGCTAAATATTAATAGTTGAATAGAAGGGGTGCGTATTGAAAAAATGGGATGGCATAGACTACTTGAAGCAGCCACCAACCTTCAACTAAAACATTCCCAGCATGCAATGTTTTGGTAATGAACTATTGAAAACTGTGTCAATGCTCATTAACAAAACAATGCATGCTATCATTGTTCATACCCAAAACACTGTATGCTGAGAAAATTTGAGCTTTCAGCAGTGGCTCTAAACAAACTGGTGCATAACTATATAACTATTTCAATCAAAATAATCTGCACTAAAGGTATATAAATTAGATAAAATGATAATCAATCAATGATAAAATTTGTTTAAAAAATAAAAGTACTAGCAAATCACTCAATGTTATTTTTTGACCACTTGAGTCCTATACAGCAAACATTAGTTATTCATGGGTATATTTCTTCAGTAATCCTCAAGTATACCCCGGGATAGCAGTATAGACATGATGATAACTTTTTACAAATAAAGCCCGACACTGTATTAGTTAATTCATTGTTACAGTGATTACATGAGATAAAAGTCAATCATGCATACCACATCCATATTGTACGGGATTTCTTTTGGCAAGTTTTCTAATAGTTTTTCCCAGATGCACATTTTGGCAATTTCTATTGGATCTTGATCTGTGACTAGACTGCTGTGATAATCCCATTGGCCAGGCTTAGCATGGTTGAGAAAATAATTCTGCAAGAGGAGCAAGTACATTCTACAATTATACAACCTTGCACTAATTCTGACATCCTGAATTATTTTTCACTTGAATTTCATCATATCTCATCAAATTATTTCTTTTTCCTGAGAACTGTTAGAATTTGAAACCTAGAATTTCTCAAAAATGCAGACTGGTGATTATAGACAGAACATGAGCACATTTAAAGAATTTGTCAAGGATTTACCAGAAGCAAGTCCATTATAGGTTTTACAGTACTACAGTCAGTTCCTTAGTTTTACCTTAAGTGTGTGTATTCCATCTCCATTAATTGCCGATACCATAAACACAGCATCAAACTTGTCCCACCCATCCTTATCTTGTATGATTCTGTTAATCTGTCGTATTTTTGATGCTACATCTGTCCACGATTCATTTTCTGGTGAATGGGAACTACTTTCTGAACATGTCTGAAAATTGCTATCTCTTGGCAACATAGTTTGCATGTCGTCTGCACTGTTCGAGTTTACACATTTTTCACTGGAATTGGTACTGTTTGTAAATTTATTATCAGCATGAGAAATATCTGCTGCTGCTTGCTCAGATATTTTGTTTACTGCATTCAACTCAGGATGATCACCACTGTGAGAATCCAGATGGGTGCCAGTTTGAGAAACAGACTTTGTTGGAAAACTGGTGTTACCAGACTTGTTTATATTATAGGCACTTTCCAAAATGTTTGGTAACGAATCCTCAGTCATTTCTGAACTGCTTTTTACTACAGGTTCTGTTTTTGAAATTAATTTTCGAAGTAATTTTTCATATTTCTTTGTCGTACTAGTCTTCTGTTTTGTGTACATTTCATTGGCCTGAACTCCACCAACCATGCCTTCTGTTAGTTGCCTTGTAATAGTTAACAAAATATCTTTTCTTTTTATTGCATCAACCTGCAATCAGGAGAAATCAAAAAAAAAAAAAAACCAGCCACAAATCAATTATATTTCAAGTTTCTTTAAATTACAAAAATATTCAATTATCTGTTTATAGTATGTCCAATAAAAGTGTTGGAAGTATGAAGCTCAATAACAGGTTTTAAAATCATACAAACATAACCAACTGCTTGAGCTGCATTTATAAAACTCAAGTTGTACTAAAAAAATACATCCCAAACAGCAAATAATTAGAAACTGAGACAAACAAAACAAAACAATGGAAATAGTATTTACCTTATTTAATATGATAATTGATTTCTTATCTGGATATAAATGCAATGCTTTTAAAATAAGTTTATTCAGACCTGTTCTTGTCCACTGATTAGACACGTCTACAATAACTGCAACTGAAATATGCAATAACCACATATAATTCAGCAGCTATAAAATGTGTTCTGATTATTAATTAAAATTGTTTTTGAAGGAGCAGAAATATAACTAGTTTTAAGATTGCAACAATCTTATCACTATTATGATGCACTGCAGGAAGAATTCCAATTAAAGAGATATGTGGGTCTCTTAAAAATTCACTACAATAATGTAACAAAATATTAATTATATCATGGGTAGTAGGATTTTTGAAAAGTGCTTTCTATCTCAGCAGTAAATTATATACCTCATATAATGTACATTCTTAAGGGTTTGTCATGTGTAGAAACTACATTGGTCCAATAGCACACCTTAGTTTTAAAATTATGCATCGGTCTACAATTAATAATATTTTCGCTACAAATAGGTACTTTGTTATTATTTGTGATAACATGTACTGTATCTTACTTATATCTGCTTGTTCCAACACTTCAAAGGGATCTCGTACTAAACTTTTTTCTAGATGATGCCTGAAAAATAAAACCCATTTTCAAAAATGGTACAGCTCTCATAAAAATTGATGCTTCTAGTCGAATAGTGTTTAAATGCACATAAGTTGTTTCCAAAGAAAGCGGTACATGATAATTGTGTGAACGCTTATCACTCACTCCATCCTCTTTATCCCAGGGAGGACAGAAAGGCTGTATGTATGTTGGGTATTTATCATGTGTCAAGCTGTACACTGATGTACTTTTAATTTACCTGCGTTTACTGTGCACAGGAACAACTCCGGGTGTATCAAGAAATGCCTGAAAAAAAAAACACTTTGGGAATAGGATTCAATGGTATTTTCCTTGGATTACTTGTATTAATACCCAAACATTTCCTGAGGAAAGTAAGAAAATCCCTCTGACACTACAGATAAGTGTTATCTACATGTACATCTGTTGCACTATTAAAAAGATGAATTTGTGTGCTTTTATAGTTTCACAATTTTAACTGCAAATTTTAAAAAGAGAAAAAAGTTTTTATGACCATTGAAAGTTGAAACAATTATTTTAAACTTGAGTGTATTTAAAGAAAGATGTAATTTTCAATATGAAATTTTTTATGACGTGTCAACAGATTTACACAGTACAGCAAGCATTGAAATTTTTTTTATAATTCTCTAATAAACTGTATGAACGAACTCCAGCATCCAATATAACACACAGTATGTTAACACTTACAACTTGTGTGTCATTTTCTGTAAACACAGCTAATGTTTTGTGGCGAGTTGTGTGAACTTTTTTGGACACTGAGCTAACTCTCCAACCCATTAAGCTGTTAGTTAGTGTTGATTTGCCAACATTGGGTGCACCAATAATAGCTACATGTAACATTTTAGCATTTGGAGGAGAATCAGGAGTCAACAGAAACAACTTGTGCTGCTCAACTGCAAAAAAAAACAAGAACAGGAATTTAAAGAAAATTATTAGTTACTCAAACAAAATTCTATATGTTAAGTTTCATGATGAATGCCTATGTGAAGCTGCACTGAAAAATCTCGATAAATAATTTAAATATAAAAAATTAGGTCGGCAGCATTTTAAGCATATACATTTAAACGTATTGCATGTTAGTATGTCATAATATTCATTATGAAAAGCTATCGATGCTGCATTATACCTAAAATATCACAGCTTTATTAAAGATAAGAAACCATGGAGTAGCTATAATCAAGAGTTAGTCCCAGGATTTTTCGTTTGTTGCCTGATTGAGTTTAATTAGACCTCGAAAAGTCCCTCTCCCCCCACCTGTTAACTGCCACTGGTAGCAGCTAAAAATCTTACAGTGGTCTAAAACATGCGTTAAAAACATGTACGTGATCATGCTTACTTTCAAGGCTTTGTAAGACATGTGATATTATGAATACTTTCAAGATGGGATGCCTTACATTTTGTTCTTCCGACCATCTTTTCATTAAATTCACTGGAAAAGGAATTTGACACCAGTGACAAGTCTGTCTGTGATGTAACAGCATCTGTCAAAGATTCAGTACTGTGATCATTCTGATGAACACTTCTATACTGAGTCGAGTTTGTTGGCTTGTACCGCAACTCGAAACATTTTCCTACAAAATCAAAAATTTAAATATACAGGTTGTTCACCATAGATTTTGAATTTATAGCAACTTACATGCTAAATCAGACTTCAAGTCTTCAATACATATACAACTAGAGGTTACAAGAACCTATGCAGTAGTTGGTGGTTTGATGCCACCCAGTGGAGATAAAACTATATAAGTGTTTCTACAGATTATCCAAAATAAATTAACTAGGTAATTACTTGAGTATAAGTACAAGAAGGTGCCAGTCCGGAAGATTTCAGTATTGTCTGCTATTAAGTACTGCATCCTTAGAGACGCCATTTCATAAGGAAATATTCCCGGGGGCCACTTGGTAGAGGCCCGAGCCTCAAAACCCTATACCTGTTGCAAGCCACTAAAAAACATACCCCATTGTCCAAAAAGATGGCTAAAAACATACTACTTTAGCAACACTCATGGCAAAAAACATACACCTTTACAAGAAAACATGGCTTTGTCTTACAGACAGTAGGCTGCATGCGGCAAAACCCCCGCGTTTGTCCTGATTTCTGAGAAATTAAAAGCGTTTTTGTGCCTTTTCATACTGTGCACATACATAGAAATCATAAACATACTGAAAGTGAAACAAGCCCAAGTCTCTCGGACATCTTGTTTCCTACGAAACAGATCCAACGGACCTATGCAAGTGATTCTAGTTGTAATAAGCCAGTATCTGTGGCCGGACTATTGTCCTGATTACACCAGGGACAGGGTGCTATTCGTCAGTGACTCCATGACTCCTCCATGGACCATGAGGCATGAATACTCAGAATAGGCTGCTAACTTTTCTATAATCATTTTTAAACAATTCGGAGGTCATTAAGTATCATAAACTTATTGCACTGATTTATTAGAATATACATTCGGACTATACATTAGTTACATACCTTTTAAATTGTCACATATCAAAGATTTAGTTGAAAATCTTGGAAGGATATTTTTCACGCATTTCATCAAGGTGGCTGCCATATTTGTTCCTGCAAAATATTTAATTCGAATATAAACTTTGTGTTCTCGGCCTCCATTGTTTAACACAAAACTAATGGTTACGTACTGCATGTCAAAGAGGTATGGCTATTTAGTTTGAACCTAAAAGCACAAATAAACTTAAAAAGATAGATTTAATAGTCGAAAATATATTTGTATCTAGCCCGTAAAGATCAAAGATGGCGGCAACTTTCAAAATGGAACTGTAAAGATTTTTGTAGATTTCTTTTATTTCAAATATGGATAAGTTTCTTATTAAAACCAAACGAAATCAAGAAGAATTTGAGGATCATCGTGACATTAAGAAGGCTGTTCATTTGCAAATCACAAACAAAACAGCATCCTCAATAACAAAGTCGGACTTGATCTGGAAGAAACTTCGGGCTGAAAATCTAAGCTGTGATTACTGCATTCTGTATAGAAAAGCAGATGCTGACGCACTGTTTCAGCAGTGTGAAAGGGAACTCGAATACTTTTTCGGTGACTTAGCTAAAGTTCAAGTATATGGAGAATGGCATAACATTCCCAGAAAACAGGTGGGTGTACGAAATTTCGTGTTCATCGAAACCGTTTAACACTATAATAAACAGACATCTATGATCTATAGACAAAACTGACATGAAAGTAGACTGGGAGCATCCAGCAAAGCAAGACTATGTTCCAAATTCAAGAATCTTTTTCAATATGAAAGTTACCTGGACAAAATTAAAATACCAAGACATAGATGTGCCCTATCCAAGTTCAGACTTGGATCCCATTCTTTAGAGATTGAAACAGGTAGATGGGGTCATAATAGAAAGGATATTCATCTTTGCCTTTGTTTGCTCTGTAAAGCTGGGATTGGAGATGAGAAGCACTTTTTATTAGATTGTGAAAGTTTAAAAGATCTTCAAAATTACTTTGTTCCCTTTATACCACCCTATGAATCTATACATGCCTTTAAAGAGCCCCGGTAAAGAGCTCCTCGATGCTCCTTAATTGTCTTTCTAATGTAGCCGCTTTTGTCTATAACGCGTTTAAATACAGAGAAGATCTCAAAACTGTCATAACTATTTTGTTTGCATCTTTGCATTGTGACTATCAGAGTAATTTATGCACACAAAGGTCATTTTTTTGCAATGCCCTACTTTTTGTAATGTTAATATTATGTATATTCTTCACTACCAAATCTCTGTTTTATGTAGCTTGTACATAGACATTAACTGATTGATTATTAAGTGTTGTTTTTAATTATTATTTTGTAGATTGTATTGTATTATAAACTTTGTACTGTACTCTTGCTAATGGGCTGTTTAGCCTGGGCTTAATAAATATACATATTATATAGTAATATTACTAATAAGTAAACACGGCCACCAGCGTCAGGTTACTTCTTATTATCAATTAATTATTAAAAGTTATTTGCAGGAATATATCAGTGAAAATCTAACAGGTTATAAGTACACACGTTTATATATTTCTCTTTGTTCATTATAAATATAAAGATTTCAATTTAATCATTGTGCTAATTATTTTCAGAAAAATTGTTTCAGGAAAAAGATTAAAATAAGCAATAATTAATGCAATTTTGTTACCACCTCCTGCAACATCTACTTGTACAAGCAGCCAACATGTTTAATATCATGACTTGATTATATACCAGACATTGGGTTATTGAACATATATACTCTTATAGACAGTAAACTATTTGCATGCTCTTGGTGGAGGCAGTGTTTTAGTCGTCCAAATATCCAGAATTCACAAAACCAGCATGCTGTTGTCACCTGTTCACACATGGATCACAATGTGTCTCCATTAAGTGTGCAGATAGCAAGCCTATTGGGTTTGTTAATTTTATTTCCGCCCTATAGCTTAAAGATGGTTAGAGGAAAGGGCATGGTACTACAGTGAAATTCCTTGCCGTTGGGTCAGGTCAAAGGTAAAATTTAAAAAATTGCTCTAAAAGTTTTATAATCTATGATGCGTTGTGTTACAAAAACCTTTTAGCTTTCAAGTTTTTTTAGGTACTATAAAAGGTGAAAGTTTCATTTTTTTGTTTTCAGTTAATTTATTAATGTAATGTGTTGCAATTCAAGAACGGCTAGTCCTACAGGCCTATATGATTTATGATGACCCCAGGGTTGAAAGTTGACAATGAGACCACCAAAAATTTTAAATTCTTACTATTTAATGAAAAGTATAAAGATGATATTGAAAGATCATTTATAGGTTATTCAAAGGTCATCTAGAAGACAATAGCACTAACCCTTGCCTTTGCTATTTTAAAAGGCTATTTAGTAATACTATGTCAGTGAATCCAACACGAAACCCAGGCTTCTAAATGTATTGGACCAGTTCTACATAATTTTCATTCACTACACTAACTACCCTACACTACCATTGTTGCCTTAAGCCTTTGTTCCGTAAAATAATGAACTAATTGTAGGTTAAGACATCTTCTAGTTTCTGTTATAAAGTTTGTTGTTTTCTTTACTTTTTTTGCAGCAGGTGAGTCACTGGCAAAAGAAAAATGCTATTGTGTCGTAGGCTGTTAAAGTAAGATCATGTATCCAGGGCTGCAGTACATCAGCTGATCCTGTTTACTGCTCTCACTGTATACATGTTTATTAAAAATAATTTTGTTTTGCACAGGTCACTTATGGAGATCCTGGCTTGACTTACAAATTCTCTGGATTAACAGTTCCTGCTAAACCATGGCCTCCTTTCCTGAAGAACATAAGGGACAGCATATCAGAACGAGCTGGAATCAACTATAACTTTGTTTTGATCAACAGGTAAATGAAGGCAACACCAAATTCGGCATTGCAATGGAATTGCATTTATATGACTAAACAGTTTGCAATGTTGCTCGAGAAATAAGGAGTTTGATGTGTCTATCAATTTTCATTGCATTATTTTATTATTAATTGCAATTTTGTTGACTTGTGATGTGTTTCAAGTGATGTTAAATAGTGTGCTAAGAAAAAAATGCTTATAGCAATTCAGCTGTGGTACATATAACAAAGTGCTAAATTCTTTTTTCAATTTTGAGATTGGAAATTCAAACCGTGTCATTTTTTAGATACAAAGATGGAAATGACCACATGGGAGAACACAGAGACGATGAAAAAGAACTTGTACGGGAAAGCCCCATAGCATCTCTTTCTTTAGGTCAACCACGAGATTTTATATTTCGCCACCGAGATGCTCGTGGGAAGAGAGCCAGCAGAAAAATAGATCCAGTAAAAGTTGTACTGGAACATGGTTGTTTGCTATTAATGAATTATCCCACAAATGTCCACTGGTACCATTCACTGCCAGTAAGAAAGAAGGCTACAGGCGTAAGGATAAATATGACCTTCAGACAAATGGTTGTATGATGGTTGTATGATGGTTGTGAGATATGTAAATAATTGTTTATTAAAATTTGATCAATTATGAACAAGGAGACATTACAGAGACATCGGGTGGTGACAGAAAAAAAAATCTGAGTAAACTGCCTGCTTACAGTGTAAAAAACATCAACAGCAAGCAGTTTAAAAGTATTTTATTATTATGTATTACGAACCTGCCAATATTATTATACAGTCAGTTATGGTTATAAGGAGAATTTTCATAACTCATAAGATGTTTAAAACCCATTTATTTCACATGGTGACATGACACGACTATTAATGTTTAGATTTTTATTACTTCAGTTGGTAAAAGGTTTCCATAAACAAGAAATAAGCTTTGCATTGTTTGACCTTGGCAGCATTGGCATAATTAGATGGCAGCTATTGTCAAAATATAACGAAAGCTGTCTGATGTGATTGTTTCACTTAAATAAATAGACAAAGATTTAAAAAATTATTTTCAATCAATAGCCATTTTTTAAATTTATTTATTAATTGTTAATAAATAATGTATTTGGACAAGGGCAAACATATCTGTACATTGCAAGAAGCAATATATACAAAGTATCCGTATAAATTAATCTATAACTCCAAATTAAATATCCACTCAGTTTATTTACATATAAATATGAGCTATGTGCACTTTGTAGATATCACAGTTTCATGATTCGCAATGCATTCTATATACTGCACATAAAGACTAGGATTTCTATGTAGAACTTTTCATATTGCCACGTATGCAAATATTATTTGTAGATTGATATGTACTGTGACACACACATAAAATCATGAATGAGTAATGCAGCACATTGGTTTTGTTTATATGACAGATTACAGCATGCGAAAGTGATGCTGTTTGTCTTTTGGTAAATCATAAGGTCATAGAAACAGCCCAGGGTTTTTCTCATGATTGTAATTGTCTCCGCCTTCTATCTTCAATTCTCTGGCGCACAACTTTCATCATTCTGTCACTTGTCTCTTCTTTTTCTTCTGGACTCAAGTTATCAAAGTCACCAGGCTTTAACAAATGGCCAAAAACTTGTGTCTACAAAAAAATGTTTTCAGTGATAAAAGCTTGGATGTCACTACAAATATAGTAAGTTATAAATATTAAAGGAGTGTCTGATATTAAAAAACTTGATGGTTTTTTATTTTTAATTTTTTCTTTTGACACTACCAGAACTCTTCGTAATCGTCTATCTTACCTCTGCCTCTTTGACATCTTCTCTGTGTTGACGAATCAGATCTTTAGTTTCTTCATTCAGATCTTCTGCTTCTTGTCCTTCACCATGGGCAACTATCAAATATTAATTTTATAATCAAGATACTTCAGAATAACAAAGATTTTATTAGCTTAATTATAATCAAGAAAAAATCTATTTTTAGCGTATGAATGGTAAAACTGATACAAAGTGCAAAAATTGTTACCACATGC
This sequence comes from Phoronis ovalis, assembly GCA_028565635.1. Classification (NCBI taxonomy): domain Eukaryota; kingdom Metazoa; phylum Phoronida; family Phoronidae; genus Phoronis; species Phoronis ovalis. The sequence goes on along the minus strand of JAOXYB010023836.1, from coordinate 352 downwards.
CTTTTATATTTATTTCATCTTAATTGCTGCTAACCTAACTTATAGGAAAGTTATCAACAATAAGAGTGCCTAAACAAAATACTAACTTTTGTTGACACTCCATACAATACGTCCTAAGAAATCCAATATGGCTTCTCTTGCTTGATCTTTGGCAGACAGCGTTTGTGCAGGTGTTATTCTGGATGGCATATGTTGAGGTATAGGTGATAATCCTGAAGCTCGCGTTGGTGGTGGTGGAACAATATATCGACTAAAGGATGAGAAACAACCATAATTATAATGAAACCTGAACTTAGTAATAGATTTACATGCCTTTCATGAACAGTCAGCCAAACCTTGTTTGAACAAGAAA
>JAOXYB010023814.1:0-16422 GCA_028565635.1 Phoronis ovalis | reverse complement strand
CGGCTATTGCTATCTGCAATAAACTGTCCAGCATGCTCACAACCTGCAGAAAGACATAGCAGAACATAAGAATGGTGTTATGTGTAAGATTATGCGTAATTGTTATAATCTCAACAAATTTTCCATTTTTTTAGCATTTTACTGCTTCAAGATGCTGACTCAAAAGTTTTTTGTCAAAGATATATATTATCAAAACTTATTCATCAGAGAGAAGAAAATTAGATTATTAAAATTTTAAAATATCACATATTATTTATGTATTTAATAAAGATTTAGATAAAACAAAAAATTTTCGAAAATAAGAAATTTGTTGAAGTATCTAGATGTTATTTGTTTCAAACGTTTTACCCAAAAGAATTCACTTTTTTTGAAAAAATATGTTTTATTTATATGTAATCAAAAAATAGAATTGATGCAAAAAGATGTAATATACTTACATGCCACTGGTCCTCCATAAGCCTGTGCGCCAGCGAGAAAACCGGCGATCACGATTAAAGCCAACATTCTGTGTTGTTGTATGAGTTCTCTTTCCAATGTGAAAATGATTTGCAGTCAGAACACACACACTTATATACTTTAGCATCCGTAGCGTAACCAAGGACAATTTGTAATATCTAAAACACAATCTATCTCCTCGTCACGTTTTCAAGCACAGACATATTAAAAACATATCAATAAAAAGAAGTTAATTATTCAATACCCCCACTAAACCACAAACTATTTTTAAAACAATTTTTTTTGGACTTTAACTAAACCACCTATTTAAAATGTTAATTAATCCTGTTTTGACTCACAAATTCATACTATTAATTTTAGACATTACTAAATGTAATTACTTACCATTTTATGTCCGTCCTAAATAGCCATCGTTACACGACAAATTCCTTAGCAGGTAATCCTGTTCTCCTTGGTGAATTAACAGTTGTTTTAAGTACATAAGCTCTCCCAAAATAGTAATCATACTGACCGGAATCTTCTGTTTTACCTTGTAGAAAGTTTTGTAACCCGTTTGTAAGTTTCCATGGTAGTATTTCTTTTACATTGTATGCACTCGCAAAAGAAATTTTATTCTTGTAGGTAACCAACGGGGAGATCTATAAATGTAATATATTAATAATGACATAACGCACATGGGATAACAGGCAAACAAGTAGCTAACTGCTAATAAGTGTGTATCAATGAAAAAAATCAAGCAAGAATTCGTGTATGTAACCATTAAATGGATACAAATTTAGTGTTTCTGTGACATCATCAATAGAAGTAAGATGGATATAACGGATTCTCTCGTAATAACTTTATAGTATACTTATTTATCTAGTTAGTGAGTTTGTAATAAAATTTTATTTTTTGATGTTAAATTAGTAAAACTGTGGACAATCGGAGACAAGAATTTAATAATAAGACATTTATTTTGTTTTTGATTGACTACCTATAATCATATTTGGGGGCGCGAGATGAATTCCAAATAAAATCATAGAACTTTGAATAAAAAGATTTATGCATGTTAATTTTAACGTAGTTTAGGTGATTAAAAGTTTAAAAGTCGTTTAGATATATATCATTACTTTTTATTAACACTACTAACTATTAACTTATTTTCAATGAACAATTCAACTGAGTGTTTATGAACTTTGAGTGTAATTTATTTTATTGTTAATTTTATTTTAATTTTGTTTTCGAGAAGTCCGTTAAATAGGATCTAGGTACGCACAGATTGTGTTACTGTCAATATCATTATCCATTATAATCTTCGTCTGTTGCAGTAGACATTACCAACCATACCTAACGCTTGGACAGGCATTTAATAAATACTGTTTAAACAACTGGCAGTGAAACTGTCTTAATTATAGAATAAATAATTTAGTTGTACCTGAATTTTGAAGAAACAATAAATTAGATGTTCGACACCGCCCTTGAGATCACTTCTCTACGTGATGGAAGAAGGCAGGAAGGCGCCTGATTTGCTGATGCCTCGTGCCTGGAAGAAGGCAGGAAGGCGCCTGATTTGCTGATGCCTCGTGCCTTTTCCGACAGGTTTAAATAAAGAAGTATAATTTTCTAATTTCTCATTCGTTTTGTCGCATTTTTATATTCAAGTTAGAAATGTCTTAGAGACATTTTCTTAAACTTACGAACAGTAACACATTCAAATTTAATTTTCGACTTTTCATCTACACAAGGTTTCCAACTGACTGAGGAATAATTAAAGTACAAAATATAGCAATTTGTACGGCAATGCAAAACTGTAAACCAGACAGCTTTAGACTTTTATACATATTGTATATCTTCGCGCATTTTCACTAATATAGTCCCCCAGGTTATATTTTATGCAGAGATCATAACATTTGTTTTTAATATGGTCACATTATTGTTCAGCAGTACCGACTTTTGATTTCAAGCCACTGAATTTCAAAATAAAAGCTTGCATTACTAGATTAAAAGTAACAACAAAACATCGAATGATGTTGCAGTTTTAAATGTATTTTAGCCTTTTCAACAAAGGAAAGCTAATCTTGAGCATACAAATTGTATTAAAATAATAATTAATGCATGACTTTACTTTTAATTTTGATGATTACATGGCAAAATCAATGAGGAGAAAAGTTCAAAACAATTTTACAACGCGGACTTTATATTTTGGTATCCAAAAACAAAGATTGGTATTTGTTTGTTATGCTAAATTTGTTATTTCCCAGTTATAATGTCAAGTAAAGCAGGCATTAAAAAATACTTTTGGTTGGTTGGGCATTCGGCATAAAGCACAATCGCTTTTAATTAATTTTGCTTGTTACCCATTTATCGCGTAGCTCTCATGGCGCCTCTGCTTGTATTCCTTAGGTTTATCTGATGAATTTGCCGCATTCAGTTACATCTATACAATTATTTTTGATTTTTTCAAGAAATTATATTTCTTTAATGAAAATAGCTTATATTCATTATCATCTCAAAGTCATGCACATTTACATTATTAACTCGCTTAACATGACTGTTAACTTATGTAAGAGGTAACTTCAGAGGTTAAAGTGCGTCGCTTTGAATATGTGCACTATTTTGAATCATTGGTCTTATTATTATTCTGATCAATCTAGGATATATAAAACTCTTAGAGTTTTATACATCCTAGGATCAATACATACCGGCAAATGGTATGGCATTATAAAATAAATAACAAAGCGGCGTGTATATTAACTTGACCGGGGTCTAAACATACACATCTAACTTACTTCAGGTAATAAAGAAACGCAATTCAAGGTGTGAATCAGAATATTTTTGTAATCTGTTAAAATAGACTATGAACTATTTATGAATTATTTTTATTAACCAGCAACTAAAAGCAAAATTCTAATTTTAGATATTATTAAGAGTTAAATTCCACATCATGTCCACTAGGATTTACTAGATCATAAATATAGCAGGCTGTTATCATCAAAGTCTGAAAATAACACGTGATGACAGGGGGGATTTATGAACGGAGGGGGCAAAAAATAGTTCACCAAGAGTTATAATAATAATAAAAAAATGGAACTCCGCGGTATTCTTTTCATAGTCATACTGTATTAAAATGTACAACTTATAAATAAGTAATCAAACCAACGATCTTCGTAATCAAGTACTTAATTATGGATTAAAATAATTTATTTTTCATAGGAACTACGTTTTAACCAAAAAAAACCCGTCCCAAAATGAATAAAACTCCCCAGCAGTTTTTTCCTAATAAAGATTATGACCACGCGGATTATAATAATTTATTTGTCATAATCACAACATTTAAGTTCAAAAAGTACATTCTATAGGATAACAACTAATTGTTCAAAAAGTACATTCTATAGGCTAACAACTAATTATTCTCTCATCTGTTATCAAACTTTTGGTTACCGTGACAAAATACCTTACAAAACATTATCTATACAAAACTGTAATAAATGTGTTTTTCAATGTTTTTTCTTAACATTGGTCATAGGTCCGATCCCTGCGGTTAACAATAAGATGCTTTACAGTCCATAAAATCCTCGACAGAGCATGCATAATTCCTCAATCGATGACAAATATTTTGTCACGAAATACCACATCCATGAATTTGGGATACGCAACAGAGATCAAATTCATATTTTTCACTTTTTTTATTGACGTACTAGAAAACAAACGAAGTTATTTTTAGTTGTTACCAAGGGATACCGATGTAGAGTTAGAAAAAATCTGTGGGCTCTGCACAGACGAAATGTTAAGCCTAGTGGTCTAATTTAATAAAAAAAATTTTTTTTTAAACTGCTCGTAAACATTGTGGGTAGTAATAAATGTAAGAGTACAACAGGAAAAAATGTCTGCATTTTGATTAATTTAGAAAAAACACACGATGACTAAGTGTTGGAAATAATTTTGTCATGTTACTAAAATTTAATAAAAATATGTAACTAATGTACTTTTTATTTGAGTGTACAACAACGAGATACACACTATCGTCATATTTATAGTGTCCGGCCTAACTCTAAGACAAAGCTATTTGGTGTTTCCAATTATATTTTAAAAACAATCATGCATCAAAAGGTACGATCTAGCTAAAATATGCAATTTTTTAAATGAATATTTAACCTGAAAATAAAATATCCGCGGTCAAATACACATACGAACAATGCACGTTTAACAAGGCGTACATGTAGTTTGAACTGAAGTTAGAACGAGGTCAGTTATGAAGAAATGAACACATAGTGCAAGAAGAACAATAATATAGTGAGTTTCACGATTTAAATAGATCACAATATTTAATTGTAGGTTAAAATAGTTATTGGCCGCCGTACGGTATGTGGCCATTATGCTTATCGTGCATGGTATGTGTCATGGGAATAAAGCATATACTTATCAAAATTTCTTCCCAGGTTGTACAGTAAATACTTTATCTTCATTACTGTATGCAATTATGTTTTGCTGTAAGTATGAATAATCTGCGAGACTCGTTAATATTTATGGATACTTTTTTTATTGAATTTTGTTTTCGTTACATTGTTTAAAATAAATTTATGAAAAAATAAATTCACGCTTATTATTATAAAAGACTGCTTTTTTCGAAGAAACTGGGATAAAAGTTTAATTGCTGTTTTTTAAACCCAGTTTTGCTCGATCGATGCAAATTTTATTTGCGACTTAACTAAATATGAACATTATTTTCCATAAATTGCTACAGATGTCCAAAAATAAAATAAAAATTGCGTAAAGCTTTACCATGACAGGACGGAGCACGCAGAGAATCGTTATATTTTTAGAACGAAAAAGTCAACTCCAGAACATACCCCGGAACATAATAAATACGATTAAAATTATAAATAGAATTAATATTGTAGTTTCTCTAGTACCGGGTTCATCTTGTGAATAGTATTTCCCTATTAACAATCGCTTAGATATTTCAGTTTACTTAAATTAAATTCTCTTTTAATTTCGATTTTGAGAAATTAATGTAAGCATTGACCTACTTTTGACCACCATTCTATAAACCATTGTGGTTAATTATCTATAAAAGTTTATCATTAAAATAATAAAAATAACATCGTTGTACTATCTATCTACTTGACTTTTTAAGTTACCAATCTAATAAAAACTTGACTCCCACATTTCACTTAACCTTTTTCACTTCATTTATATTTAATTTTGTAGATTATAAATTAACGCTAAATCATGGAGAAATGGTTTTGAATAGCCAATTGCAGCCATGGTTACAACTGCATATGCCCAATATAGTCAGGCGAGCGTATTAATTAGCACTTTTTGTCTTTTCCTTTTCTTTTGGTCCCTGGGCAGCCATGGGGACATCTCTATTTGGAAGTGGATATAATTTCGCACAAAGTGAGAGAAATCACAATTTGAAATGTCATTTTTTATCAAAAATTGAGGGTATTATATCCAAGCATGTCAAGTCGAACAGTTTCCTGTGTATTTTTCACTAATTCTACCTAGTCACGCAAAAGTTAGTTGGTTAAGACTGCACGAAAAATCGAGAGTAGGCATGAAACTAAATAGTACGAAGAGTTAATCTATTTACTACTATTGTGGTGGATGAGAAAATCAATTGTATCCTTATCATGTGCCAGATGTACGACTCGCAAAAAGAACAATTAATTAATTGCCAGGAACCTTTTTGTGGCTCATCTAACTATGGCGTAAATGAAAACACAACAAGAATTTGTAAACTGGTGAAATTGTACAAAATACTATAAAACCTGAGATGAAGAAATTATTTTTTGACTTTGTACAAGGTGCTAGCTCACACGTATGTCAAGCAGGAATGTCAAAAGCCTGGCTGTCATCTCCCCGGTTACCCATCAAAATATTCCCTCAACTACTACTGTAATATATCGCTTTATTTTAATAAATTAAAATCCTGTGACGGATACAAAAACGAATTTCTGCTACAAGTACTCTTTCAAGCTTTCTCACCAGTTAATTTGCCTATGAACTATGCGGAAAAAAATTAAATAGACTTATTCATGTTGGGTCTTGATCTTGCTTTCACTTTGACACACGCATTTTGAGAATATTTTGCTTTCTCTTAAATTACCAAAGTTTTAGAAGAAAGTAGTATATGACTTTAAAAGTAGTAAACTTAGAGTAAACCTTTATCAAACAATACAAAAAAGTAATATTCACTAGGATCTACATCATCTGTTTGTTTGGATAAATCATAAACAAAACAGTGCTAGTATATCGTGTATGTCATACTAAAAATTAACAAGTTTAGAAAAATCAGATAGCACTTTATTTGGCAACCATTAAGAAAGCATTAAATATACATCTCATTATATGGCAGCAATAAAAAGCATACTACAAAGCTCATAATCGTTGTCTTAAAATATTCAAAATTGATTGATTAAACTTTTTGGGTTTTTTAAAAAACAACTACAATTTCTCTTCTGCCATAAAGTAGCGACTCTTGTTTTATATACAATTCAATAGTGCATCTAATTATTTTCACCATAACTAACATATTGGTGTTGGTTAATAAACTTCTTATTGTAAACATACAATAGATTGTTTTTGTCACACTGCTTAGTTACACTACACAATAACAAAGGTGATAAACCTATGTTTATATTTATTACCGAAATCGAAGGATTCTTTCATGCATGGTGAAGGTTGTTAACAATTTTAGAATTCCCACCAGGTCGTCTCTAGATAGCCATATCCAAACAATCTGCTGGACAGCACAACATTTTCATTCCACTGTCAGGCTTAATATTGAAAAAAACATGAAGTGGGTGTGAAAATATATTTTTTCGTTTTTAATTTACACCAAATTAAAGAATGCACGAAACAAACATGTGTTGGGCCATATAAAAAATACAGGTAAATAAGCAAGATTAATGTACATTTTAATCATCTTGATAATATAATAAAAAAGAGCTTACTGTCTAACTGTTGATGCCATTCCCGGGGGGGGGGGTACTCATGGTATTTTTTGGTGGGGGCGTGCAACCCAGTTGAAAATTTTGGATTTGGATTGTATACTTTTCACTGTATTTTGGATTGCTACCGTAAAGAAATTCAAAAATTTGGATTGCTATCTGCTGCTTACAGCAAATAATTTGGATTAATTTTAGGTTTGTATCCATAAAACGATTTTTGGAATTTGGTTTGTATCAGTCAGTTTGCGTAAAAATAGATTGCTACTCAAATATTTTAAAATTTTGGTTTGCTATCCTTATATTTCAAAATATTTGGATTGGGTTTACTACTGCAAGCTAAAATTTTGGATTGGGTTCCGCGGGACATCCCCGTATTCAAAAAACCTTGAGTACACCCCCCCGGGATGTCATTATGCTAAAACCAGTGCTGTTTAGACTATGTACTATAGAGTAAGTCTTTACTTTAGTAAGCTTTTGAATAATTAACAATGCAGCTCAATTTGAGGTTAGTTTACTTAAAGCATATCTTAAATGGATTTTTAAAATGTAAAATTATTTAAATAGGATTACACATATCCCCAGACGTGAGACTCTAACTCATGAAGACAACATTTTTTTTCCTTGCTACAAAGTTTATTGTAATTCTTAGAACCTTCCATAACACAAAAACTCACTGATAAGATATTCCTCATTCTAATGAGACAAATGAATTAGTAATATTTCCAATCATCTGCTAACCATGTTAGACAATGACCTCTGCTCAACTTTTCTTTGTCGGCATATTTTTCTTTACATGGTACATGTTGATTTCTTAATGGATGATATCCTTTCCCAACACTGACGATATACTTTGATGTTTTGTCTACAGATGGCGCACCGTTTACATCCTCCTGCAAACCACTCCCAGATTGGCAAAATCTGTTTGTATCACCATGGCAACAGTGAGGACTGATGGGAAGGATGGCTTTAATAAAGTTTGCTTCATTACCATGACAACGGAAGACAGCCAATGGTTTCAATGATAATTTATCAGCCACAATTATACAACCCCACATAGTACCAACATACAGCTGACCATACAGAACGTTTATGGCAGTAACTTGACATTTATCAGCTGAAATAAGCAATTAAACTGAGTCACTGCCAAAACAATAGTCACTGAAATACTACTCTTAGTCAATAATATGTAACATAGTGCCCATGTTTTAAAATGATAAGTCCAAAACAATTTTTTTCTAAATTCTACATATTACTGACTAGTGTAATGAATACATGTAAACACCAATGATAATAACAAATGCCAGTTTAAAACAGTAGAATGTAAAGTTTGACAATTTTGGAATAAATATGTTTACATCCTTAACGGAGAGTACAGCTATCCAATGGCAAGTATTGCATCTAAAGTAGCAAGCTTAAGGTTACACAGCACACTATTTCGGCATCATCTGACATTTTTGGTATTTAAAATTAAAAGTTATGCATCCATATTTATATATTAGAAGAAGCTGTTACTATCAGGTGAAAATCAAATTAAAAGTAACAGACTGTTTCTTCTTTGTTAGTCAGCTTGCTATATTCTGTATAAAAATTACATGAAAACAAGTGTGACTAATATTTTATTCTATCAAAATTTGATATGCAATTAAGTAAATTAGAAATAGTCGCTAGTGTAAGGCCTTACGATTTAATGTACTATCCTGTCCCTCATACATGCTCTTATGTCGATCAACTGTTGGTATCATCTTTGAACAATTCAGGATAGAAGTTATTTTCCTGGAGTCAGCATTCCAATGAAATACCTTAAAACCTGAAAATAAAATACATCTCAAGGAAAGCAGAAAACAGAATATAATACCACTTTTATACTAACATTTACCCAATGTTTTTGAAAAATCTAGAAGCAATGGTATAATGGTAACTATACAGTTGGTTAATTTCAGAAAAAAACAACTATAAATAGTAGTGTTGCTTTCTTATGAACAACTTTCCTACAGTGTCTGAAATATGAATAAAGAATTCTGGATCTGTGTATTACACTAACCTGGGTATACATATGACCACACCGAGTTTGTATCACATGGTGACGTGACTAACATTTGAACATTAACTTCATCCTCTACGGGTTCATAATGATTGATACTAATACTATCTAACTGATCTGAACTAAGACGATCTATGTTCCAAATCATTATGTATCCACTGTGCTGTCCACACCATAGCTCATGCTGCCTAAAAGTATGAAATAACGTGTAGTTGACAATGTTATCCACAGTATCACATGTGCTGAAGCAAAAAAAAACATATACTGACCTGTTTCCTTTATTGAGTACAGTGCAGCAGAATACATTCTTGATATACTGCTCTCTCTTGACAATCCTATCCAATTTTGGACCTATAAAATATTATCATGTATTTAACGAAATGAAAGTTTATAGTTTATACTAGCATACACTTTCAAAACAAATTTCAAATCTGACTCTCCAGATCTAGACTCTTTTGTGTTTGAAGTTACATATTGCTACACTAACTACCCGGCACAAGGGTCAACGAATGGGTCCACATGCGCAAAGGAAAAATCACATGAAAAGGCATTTGTTTTATCAACCAGCTGCGTAACGTGCATTCTGCATTAAGGGTATGTATTCAGCAAAATATTGGGAAATTGTTTTTTTTTTATAATGTTCAGGTCTGGGCAGTTTTCACCACCAGTACATTTTTTATTGTTTAAGGTTAAACTTTGTAAAAGGTATGCTTTTTATCGTCAGACACTGATGCATGAAAAGGGTAAGATTTTTACTGATGGAGGTCTGCCAAAGGCATACATGCCTGTCAAAGGGGTGCTTCTAACAGTCTCATACACGCTATGCATTTAGGGGATGTTTTAAATCCACCTTTAATACAAGTTATCCCCCATGACTAACTAACTAATCTTTTCAAGGGGTTAGTGCAGGTTAGTTAAAAATTTGATTTGGAAAAGGTCAGCAACATAGCTTGAATAGATTAGAAGCAAGCAATTGTATACAAGAGTTCCTATATGTGGCAGTAATTTCTACGGAATTAAAAAAAAAGCAATTCTGAATGTCTGAGCTGGCATACAACAGTGCATTATGAGTAAAAGATCAGTTTTTGTTTTAACACTAGAGGGCGCAGTTACTTGAACAGTATTCGTGTATCGCTGCTGGCAGTTTTGTTCTAATTAGAACAGTTAATTAGAACAATTCAAAATTGATGATGCACATTTTACCAGGTCTAAATTCAACTAGTAAAAAACATGTCGTCTTTAAGTCAATTAGCAACATAAACGAAGACCAGTCACTATAATAAATGTAGACGTGTTAACACCTGTATATTATTAATAATTAGTAGTACAACTGACAGTAACTTTACCTGCATCAGCACAGCATGCAAGAACTCTTCCATTATTCATGGCAATATAAACTTCGCTCAAATCTTTTGTGTAGAACACGTTTTCAATTCGTGCTGAAGTCTTACTGTTGGGTCGAAATTTTAACATTTCTGTATATGTAGTTGCACTGAAAAATGTTTCATTTTTCTTTATAAATCTCAAAAGATGTATGCACAGCTATACATTTATACAATGCCTTGACCATGGTCTTGCAATAATTTATCCTTTAGGTATTAGCCAAATCGTGTTATTTCAAGTGATGGTATGTACCAAAATATTGTGATCAATATGCTTCTGATAAGTGAAACATCAGGTCTGAATACTATAACATTATAGAACACGAAATGTCTTGAGATACATGCACATCAACTAAAATGTTGGATGCTTGTGGTATTAGAAGTCTCTTGACATGAAACTGATTATAACTGTGTTTGGTAGCTAACTCATTACTACATATATATTGTAAGTTCTATAATTGAACTAATCTACTTGTTATATACCAACAGTTGCTGCTAATTCCAATGTCAAGGATCATTAAACAATGTATTGCTGTATATAATAATCTTCAAGCATACACTCACAATCATGGAGTTGTAGGTCTAGAGTACATGTACATATAGTCTGTTTTTGGTTTCTTGTCTACTGTTGGTGGCTTGACGTATAATTTTTTATGGTTGTAATTTATTGTTTATTTCTATTTCTAGCTGTTGAAAAATTATGTAAAAATACATCAAAACATATACGGGAAACAGTGATATTTAAAAAAAAATTAATTTCATGCATCTTACCTAAGTATATGAATAAAACCAGACTCACTAGCTAACCAAACTCTGTCCTCCACAACACATATATGGCTGATTACTGCATCCAAGTGAAAGTTCAGGGTCTAAGGAATCATAAAAGAAAAGATCACATAAAAATGGTTAATTATACAAACAATTCCTGAAATTCTTTAATCTTATATTTTATCTGCTTTTTCAAAGACCTACTTGTCATACAAAATGAAGTAAAGCACACAATTTACAGACTGTCAGACAACTTTAAAATTAATTATGATAAGCCTTCTCAGTATGTAATTTGGCCGATTAGTTTAAGATCCAATATACTGAAAGTAAGCTTTTGGTTATGTCAAATAATATCACACGAAGCAGAAGTCATTGTTGCCGAACCAATGTATGCTGAAATGCCAGAAAACAAGTCTTTTAAAAACAGCACAAAATATTACTTATGTAACAGATAACAGTGGTTGCAAAATTGATACGATCAAAATCCACTTTTCCTTCTTTACATGAGAATGTGATGTACACCTATTACAGCGCATCCAGTTATTGAAAATTAAAACATATTTTATAATCCACTGAAACAGATTACCTTAATACCACTACATGTGTTATCTTCATAGGTGAGGACTTGAATGTGGGATTTATATTTATCATATCCAGCTACCCACACATCATATCGCTGTGCTAATGGTGGGCTGATATCAAAAAAGCTGTTGGCATCATAGTCTGAAAGGATAAAGTTAACATTTATTACTGTCTAAAGTTTGATTCATTAAGCAGGGGTTGGAAATGGCAATTTTTTATTATGTCACTCAAAACAAATGTTTTTAACTTAGGACCTACACATTTTGCTTATTGGTACAGAAGTAAGCACATTAGCCCTGATTATATCCAACCGTTAGATTTTCATTCCTCCAAACTAACAGTTGGGACTACCTAGTTGCCACTACTAACTTTCAATTAAACAAGAATGAAAAAATATGGCAATAAACTTTGACCAATCAAAGATCAGCGTTTATATATTGGCTAAAGTATGTGATTGACCTACTTCACTAGCTGTCTGCTTTTACATCTTAATTAGTGCTACTGATGATGCTCTTATACCTATTTATTATAAGCTGCAATCTGATTAAGCAGTGCATTTAACTGCAGTTTGTATATAAAGGGATTATCCCTCTTTTGTTTTTTAAGATAAGTTCATCCTGGAAGAACAGACTACTAACAGCTGGATTAATAAAGACTGGGCACTGTAAATGCCACTTCATTAACATGTACCTGGTTGTTTTGTAGCATTAATAGAGCAAGCACATGTAATAACTAGTGGTGCACTGTCAGTATCTGGTAATACTACAGCTTCTTTTAAATGACAAAACTCGGGACTGGATGATATGGAAGCAATCTCTGCAGCTGATGGACGATCTGATGGTTTTCCTGACCAACACATAACCATCAGATCTAAGATGCAAGATGGATAACTAGACTCCTAAAACAAAGATATGGATAGAACTTGTTATAACTAAAAAAAATTGTCTTGAGGTGTAACCATTGTCTTAACTGATTCTACAGCACTTACTGCTTCATAATCTAGTTATAACAATTTTACAAGATTTATAACAAGACATTTGAAATGTCATATGCCCATCAAATCCATAGGATCACATCACATTGTGGCTTGTATATGGTTTGTAGCCACAAGTTGTAGCTAGGCATTGCAATTTTTGAAGTAGCTCCTTTCAGTGAATAGTTACAAGCCATACTGGATAAAAAAAATCTCGATTTGGATACACACACACACCAAGCTGTGGCCTTCATGAATCCACATTCAAATTGTCCAGGCAATGTCTGGAAAGAGATGCAACATGATGTGCCCTCTCGGGAACAAACATACCACCAGATGGCCATATTGGAAATAATCTGGGTCAAAATTATACCTAACCTGTACTTATTCTGTACCGAATAAGAAACTGACTGGATAAAAACTGAAGCTGTTATTGCGATGTACCATCTCAAATGCAAACATGGTCAACAGTTGGCTTCTTGGAATTGATGCTGGTCAAACTTATAACCAGCCTGTATTTTGCATGTACCCAATATGAAGCTGATTGAATAAAAAATCGGCATTTAACTTGTTAGTTTAAAATGTCACTTAGCCTAATACGTTCTCTAACCTATGGCCTTTGTGAATTGACCTTCGAAAAGTCTCTCAATGCTTCATCTTGCAGGAAATTGGCACAATGTTATGTGCCCTCTTGAGAACAAACAATGCAGGTAGTCAACATATTGGAAGCAATCAAGGTCAAAATTAAACCTGGCCTGTACTTTGACATGCATTTACCACGTACTGAAAACTGAAGCTGTTACCATGAAAAATACACACAATACATACAGGACAACTATATGTCCATTTCACTATATGCTATGGACATAAAATGATGTTTAAAATTTGGGAGCGAATATAATTTTTAAGTAACCATCAAGAGCTATACTAGACCAACTGACAAGATGTAAACAAAGCTGTTTGCTTGTAAAAACAACTTTTAAATTGTTTTTCTTAAAAGTTTATGCATACTTTCCCTGGTTATACAAACTGACATAAAAATGCATAGTAATTTCCTTGGAAAAGAAAAACAACTTAAGTTTATGCATACTTTACTGGTAATGCCTGGTCTCCCACCTAGTATGACATGATTACGAAGATTAGCTGCACTTAAATCATGGAATGGTGACTTTAATGATACCAATTCATAAATAAAGATACCAAACGAGTAGCAGTCAGCCTAGAAAGATATCCATGAAAACGAAACATTTACAATACTTTTTACAAAAAACTTTTGCCATATTTAGAGATAAAACGTATTTGGCACATGGCAAACTTATCTTAAATCAATAAGTTAGGCCTCATCAAGGTGATGTTCACAGTTTAATCAACACAAAATCTATAATTTTACACAAATCTTCAGAAAAATATTTATGTAGCAGCATAAAAATCAGATAAATCTTAAAATAAATAAATCTCAAAGTTTTCTAACCTTCTCGGTATAAGTCTCGTTCCCTCCATGTTCCATTATTTCTGGAGCCATAAATCCAGGGGTTCCGGCAGAACCCTTAGTACCTAACAACGAGACTGATAATTATAGTAAGTACACACAGAAACATATATCTACTCAAATATATTAACATTGCACTGCCTATTTACACAACTTTTATAAATTAGGATTGTCAGGATTACTATTTGGGCTTGCTTACATAAGCATATATTGTATTCCAAGAACTCATGATTCCATGAACATTGTTTAGAGATCTTGTAATAAAGAATAACTTTCTGAAAGTTACTTTAATTGGCCATTTAAAGACATTTACTGGGAGTACCTGTTTGAATAACGCTGCGACTGACTCCATAATCAGCCAGTTTAACATACACTTCAGGAGCCGGGTTGGTATCATGTGGAGCTGGTAATGCCCAAACCAATACATTCTCTGCTTTCAAATCTCTGTAGATTATACTATTAGTATGCAGATACTGCAAAGCTGAAGCAATCTGAAATTGAATTTTTTTTACATCACTCCAGATCCTAAATAAATACAGTAGAATTTGATTGTATAAAAGTATAAAGGGTTATGACACCTACATGTATGTGAAATTTAATTTTGTACACTAAAAAAATATAGACAGAAATGGCTGTACATCATAGAAACTTTATAGGTTACAGAGAGTGAGAAGAATACAGTCATGTAAATAAGCCACAAAGTACCTGAAAAATTATTTTCTTTACTGTCCCAACAGCAAGTGAAGTGGCATTTCTACAATAATCCATCAAGTTTGACTCCAAAGAACCAAGGGGAGCTAATTCTAGTATTATTCCTAATGGTTTCAAGCTAACTCCAATTAAAGATACGATATTTTCATGAACCACATTTAACATAATGCCTATCTCTCGCCGTAGCATGGTATATGCAGCCGAGAACTGACCAAGAGGGTCTTTATTCCATTTTTTCTTAATTATCTAAAGGGATAAAATAACATTATCAACTTGTGTAAACCTTGTATAACTGTAACAAAATATTTATTTGAGAAAGCATATGCAGTACAACGTATAGTTGCCATTATTCAAGAGTTGTAATGTGATTTTTTAGACCGAGAGCTACTGAAGAAAAGACAGAATTATAATATTACCAAATAAATATCATCTTTTTGATAAAAAAGTACAGAATATTTGAAGACAATGTTAATACAAGAGACTATAAGGCACAAACTCAAGTTAGATCAGGTACCATACTTATAATGGTACGCTACTACCAAGAAAGTTTCACTGCAGTGCTCAGCTGTTTGAGGACAACCAGGTACTCAGAAGGAATAAGATTAATTTTTATATTACATACTGTCATGTTTACAAATAATTTCAGAAAAAAAATTTATCTTTTCAGTAAAATGAGAAAGTTTATACTAAACTTTCCAAAAATTGATTCCTTATCATAATAGTGAAACAGGGAGCATTTATTAGTAGGTCTGCTGTCGTCTGTCGTTATACCTCGAAATAAATTCTAGTCTTTTCATCAACGTTATCTCCTGGGTTATCTGGTTCTAACATTTTTGCTGCTACTCTCAACCTTGACACTCCCTACAAATTAAATATTAACCTTTTAATGCAATTATAGTGGAAAGAATGTCTCACAAAACTTTGGTAACAACAGATTATCATCATGTAAAACAGTACCTACATCATCATACATATTTGTGTCTATTGGAAAACCATTCAAGACATTTTTAACAAGAGGTCTGCAGGTGCAGACAGATGCCCATCATATGATGTAGTTTCTTTAGTTGTAAAGCCATCTATGTCAC
>JAOXYB010023803.1:0-16426 GCA_028565635.1 Phoronis ovalis | reverse complement strand
TATTTATTTTGTTTGCTGTTGCACTATACGGACTACATAAGTTAATTGGAACAAAACATATATATCGAAATGTAAATTGAAGTATCCTCTCAAGTTCATTGCAAGCAATAAACTACATCTGGTTAGACAACAAGAGTCCAACGAGTCAGAATACTAGTCTGGACAAGGTGAAAATTCAACGTTGCCCGTGGTATGTTCCAATATGACGTTTGCTGACAGTAGCAGGACTATTGCCCTCAAACACATGAATGTTATTAACAGGTACATGTATATATTTAACTGGTTTAATCTCACATTGTCCCAGAAAATTTGATTCTCTCATTAGATACACATATTCCGAATCCAAATCTTTGTATGTGATTCTTAAGTTTCCCATTCGAGAAATATAGCTTACACTACCCCTCAAATAATCATGGAAACCATCAAATTCCAATGGTCTCAAAGTGTTATATCCCACTGCCAAAACATGTTCTGTTTCGATCTAACTTATCAAATAACTAACTATATTTTCTTCCAACAGCTAATTTACAATATATATATGAGCTTCTTAAACCTTAATCTCACCCCTTATACCATAAATGTCCAAATAGCACACTATCTATTAAACAAACTAAAAGCAATACATTATTGTAAACCAAACTATCCAAACTGTCATACAATTAAAATACTACATTACTCACACGAATACCTGACACACCAAAAAAGTAATCAGCCTAAAAAGTTGTCGACACAGACAATACCAATAAGGCTCTTCAGCACAGCTTGTGCTGATGAGCTTAAAAACTGAAGCTGTTATTGCGACATACAATTTCGAGAACAAACATGTCAGTCAGCCATATTGGATTTGATCTTGATCAGAATTATACTTATCTGCACTTTGTCCTGTACCAAATATAAAGCTGAAACAGTTATTGCAAGATAAAGACAGTTTTACGTAAAAAGAGAAATGTCGAAGATTAAAATCGCCATTTGACCCACTTTTCAAGGTCATTCTAAAATGTCACCTAACGTATGACGCCCACCAGCTTATGTCCTTCGAATCGTCCAGTTGATGTTTCGTCTTTCCTACAACTCGCACAGAGTAATTTAAATTGCCTTATATTCAATAAGAGTGTATTGCAACACAATTGCACAACAATTTGCAAGATAGAATCATAGGTTAAATGTAAGCAGATATTGTGTGTTAACACATGACATCAAGATGTACTATTCGAGGCAAGGATTACACCATCACGAACTACATATTCATCCAACTTTAATTATATTTAACTTCTTAATGCAGGTGCAAACAAAAAAAGTAACTTACATAACATATCTCTCATCTATTACCAAACACAAATACTTCTAGGCGTTCACGTTGCAGACGAGATACACTTCAAAAGACTTAACGTTAATTGATGTATATTTCTAAAAGTATGGCACAATTTAAACCTTATATACCTTAAAAATAACTATGTTCCTTACACGCACTCACAATATTTACATAGAAACAAAGCTAACAATAAAGAACTAATGATACCATTACCAAATATCGTTAATGGCCTATTTCTTCGAAAACACGTCACAATTGAAAATCACATTACTATTATTTACCTTTCTATTTAATACTCTTGTTGCCTATAGTTTCTTGCTCCTTGGAACAATTAATATTAGCTACATAAGGTAAATTTCCATTTGTTTACATAACCATACCAAGGACCATAATAAAGTTACAAAGCATATCCTATAAGCAGCAATAACAACATTTTTCACTAAAGGGTGTGTTGGAAGTCTGCAACGGAAAATTGTTAAATAATGAAGAATTATCTCCTTTTTTTAGGAAAACCCATCAAGACAAAGGGGTGCCGGACAGTTGTTAAATTAAATATTATTTCCTCGAATTATAAAATAAAATAACATGGCAGTTGGGAAAGAGAATCGTTTAATTCCTTCCTTATTTTTGTTTATGCAAATATTATATCAAAGCTGTTTACATTTTGTTCCAATATGTTTTAGTACAAAACTGTTTGTGCGCATTGTGTCTAGGCCATATGAGTGTTTTTAGGTAAAAACTGACAGACAGCCCCATTTGAGTCACAGTACATATAAATGTCCTGACCTTTGTTCAAATCGTATTTTACTTCAATTCTAAAATTATCTCTAATCTTATATTGATGGATATTTATTGGATTTGAATGTAGACAGTTAATGTGGGCTAAACTGGTGCAAGCAACATGGCTAGGCTAGATATTGCAGGTCAGCACACTTATTTTAGTCAAATTAATGTTGAAACCATAACAACTATGACCGTAGTGCCGCCACATTTTTAACAGATTTTTAAGAATTGATCAGATATCCAACATCTAAGACAATCTTTTAAATTTATTTCGAACAGTGTAGTTTCACTTTGAAAAAAATGTCAAAATTTCAGATAGTTATTTGACCTATTTTTCAGGTCATTCCAAAATATCACATTGTCTCTAACACCCGCCTACCTATGACCTTCATATGTCTTCCTTCAAATCATTGAATTTCTAGTTACGGATATACCATGACGTACCACATCCAGAACAGACATGGCTTCCAGTCGGCTATACTAGACGTAATATCTTTACGCATCAAAGTTTTCAGCATATAACAGATATAGCCCATAACACCCACTAATATATAGCTTTCATACAATTGGACATATAAAAAATCTATAAATGTCAATCTTGGAAACAAATATGGTCATAACAAGTCATCCATACTGGAAGCGATACAGGACAAAATCAAACTTGACCTGCATTTTGGCCTCTTTTTATAAATTAAAGTGATCTCTCTATGTATTACTATTTTCAAGATCTGGCTAAAAATAGGCTGACGCATGAGAAAAAAATCGATGAGTTTCATATTGGTGTTTGACCTACTTTTAGACTTGCCCACGTGTAGGCCAGGCCTGCAGAAACGCTGGTGAAATTCTGACTTTGAAGTTCTAATATACAAAATAATCTTGAGAATAGGACTGCAATGTTAGTACATTTATAATTATTGCCACATCAATATATGATGTGAGTTTAATGCTAATAGTTTTATAACTGGTCTAAATAAATGTAGTTCAGTTTAAATATTACATACGATTTATGTGCGACTTGACAGCTATTTGGAAGTAATCTTAGGAATTTTGATCACCCCCATGCATGATGCTATTAAGCCTCATGATCAACATATAAAACATGGTAGATAACTCTTTCTTCAGTAGAAATAACAAACTATTCAAACTTGGCCAAATAGAAACTGCAATTATAAAGTTTAAGTGTGACTTACCTAGAACCCAATAGACCAAGGATAAGTCGAACTTTGACCTTGTATTGAACAATTATACCGAGATTCTCTTTCTGACTTGGATCTTGGATGCTAAAATTAAATCATCACAATAGTTAGCCTTTGCAGTTAAAAGATAGCTTTGCCAAATTTCCAGGCATGTATCAAACAAGTGACTTCCTGGTACCTGTTTAATAAACCTATTAATACAAAAAAGATTGTAAACAGATTATTTCTTTACATTAAAATGTAACACGGTGCTTGTCCAAAACACTGCTAAACACTTGCTGAATATTTAAAAACCAGTGTCAGCCAATATCAAATTAAACCTGCATTTGGGCATATATTAAGGGTTATCTTCATATGTAAATGTTGTATTGCTAAATAAAC
Source organism: Phoronis ovalis (assembly GCA_028565635.1). Taxonomy (NCBI): domain Eukaryota; kingdom Metazoa; phylum Phoronida; family Phoronidae; genus Phoronis; species Phoronis ovalis. The sequence continues at coordinate 12,754 of JAOXYB010023803.1, read as the reverse complement.
AATTTTTTGTTTTACATTGGTCAAGGTCAAAGGTCATATGCTCATCAAGGTCACCTGCTCACAAGATGCACAACCATATGCTTGGCTTGTAACGATATCTCCATCTATCTGAGTGTTCAAGATGTGGGCAGCAATAGCTTATGTCTAGAATAAACAAGGCTGCTAGTTATGGCTGGAAGTAATCCAGGTCAAAATCAAACTTGAACTTAAATAAATATTTAAATTTGTCTTACAACAGTCTCTCCATCAATCAGAGTTCAATATATAGGTATTCATAACTTGTCGAGATTAAACATTGCTGCCAGTTGGCCACATTGGAGGTCATCCAGGTCAAACCCAAGTGACATGTTCTTTGATGTAGATTTACCCTATGACTTAGAACAGTATCTCCATCTATCATAGTTTTCAAGCTCTCAAATAGAACTTGACAACAAACTTGATCGCCAGTCGTCCATATTGGAAGCAATTCCTCCCAAATTGCACTTGACCTATATTTATCTTATGCACAATATGAAGTTGATGCCCATCAAATCCCTAAAATCAGAACATGTTCTAGGTTGTACGAGATTTGCAGTCCTGGTGGGTAGTCACTTTTTGAAGTAGTTGCTTTAAGTCTCATATGTAAACCGAAGTATGGTATATAAAAAATGTTGAAGATTTGGATCACCATTTGACATACTTTTCAATGTGATTCTGAAATGCTACCAAGCCTAATAAACCCAACTACCTTTTGTTTTTTTGTGAATCCACATATTAATAGTCTAGTCGGTGTTTGGTCATTCAGGCAGGCTTTTAGCCAGCGACCAGTCATTCCGTCAAATGACGGGTTATAATTTTCAATTGACGGTCAAAAATTTTGGGGGCAGAAAAAAATATTACTGATGATAGGTATTTTTAGTATACTAGTTGGTATTATCGGTGGTACAAATACAATTTCAAATAAATCCATTTGATGGGTGATTGGTACCAAACTAACAGATCATACAAACATCAGCTATCCTGTTTTAGGCTTCAGCGGCATTATTCCCTAACATGTGTTTTTGAATATACAATGTATCTCTGTAATTTCAGGGGTTACTTTAAGGCAATTCCCAACTAGGACTGATCCAGTAATGACTGAGATTAGAATTTATAGGCTGACGCTAAAATAAACTAAAAAACAGCAGGCAGTAAAGGCATACCTTTCAAGAGCTTTTGACTGATTATCCAAATTATATTTCAATAAAACGATACATGATAAACTGCCGTGCCTATCCTGCAGTATGTTGTTACAGTATTACAAATGTACATTCAACTGGTATAACTAACAGTAACTAAGTGTTTGGGATAAAACTTGGCTCTATCCAAGGGACTAAATGTGGTAGATCCCATTTTTTGCAAGAAAGAAATTTGCCTTTTAGTTGTTTTTATTATTTCTCGCTGATTTTTTGATGTATTTTTGGGAAAAGCTGTACCAGGTGTTTTTTACAAATGTTATTGTGATTTTCCATATTGAAATTTTCGAAATTATCGTATGAAAGCGGATATTTTTAAGATTATAGTTATTGCACCCCAAGCTTAGTAGAATATTCTCATATGCTACTAGAGTAAAGGACCTGTCAGATCAAAGCAAATGTTTCAATAGAGGTTTCAAAATGATCATATACATGTCAGGACCACACATATTTATTAGAAACTTGCCCAGGAATCTGAATTTTGTTGAGTCCAGTTCCAACTCATGCAAGTATTTTTTTATACATTTTATTTTATACATGTTCAGGGAAAACAACAAAAAATCTATTAATTCTTTAAATATATCGATATGTCGATAGTCTTCTAAAGTAGCTTAAAAACGAACGGTTTTGTAGCCTAAGTTTAGACCCTTGTTGTATTTTAAAAATTTTCTTTGTTAAAAATTGAGTTTATATATGAGTTTAGATCCCTATATAAATTTCTATCCCTATATCTGATAATAATATGGTCTATTAATTTTAAAACAAATTTTTGACTTTGCGAGCTTATAGTTTTAAAACAATTTATATAGGAAATTTATAAAATATAATCTGTGTTAGAGACATTTTGTTAAAACATTTTTTCTTTGAAATGTGAGTGGTGGGGGCTTATCTTAATTGGAACTAGTTTCTTAGTGGTGGGCACCAGAATAAAAAACATTCTGGGTGTTGGTTCTCAAAAAATTCTTCAGCCTTATTGTCTACTCTCTACATTTTTCTCTATTCTCAGAAATGAATTTGTGAGTTATACATTTAGTGTCCTAAAGAAAAATCTCAGCCAAAATATCACTTTTTAATATATGTAAAACTGAGGAAAAAGCTTAGAGGAGAGATCAGAGAAGCTACCAGAGGGGATGAAAATAGCTAGGCTTCCAGGGACCATTACAAAGGACCTCCACCCCTCATGCGGTGGCAGAGCCACCGCCTGGACCCATGACTACTAAATAAATTTTAAATACAATACATGACTGGTAACTTTCTATTTTTGGCTAAAACCCTGCGTTCAGGTATGTGGTGGAAACTGACATGCCCTCTTTGGAACAAATATGGCCACCAGTTAGCCATCTTGCAAGTGATCTGTGTCAAAACTACAACTGACTTGCATGGTGACTAATACTTATCCTGTAGCAAATATGAAGCTGATCGGATAACAATTCAAGCAGTTATTGTGACACATAGAAAGTATTATACACAAAAATTTTTGAAAATTCGGATCGGCATTTGACCCACTTCCTAAGAGTCATTTTAAAATGTCATCTAGCCTATTACGCACAACAACCTATGGCCTTCTCCAATCTAACTTTAAATCATCTAGGCTATGCTTCGTCTTTCTGCTACGCAAATCAAAGTGACATGACCTCTTGGGAATAAACATGGAAACCAGTTGGCCATTTTGAAACTAATCTGAGTCAAAAGTAAATTTGACATGCACTTTGATTTATACATACCCTGCATCAAATACGAAGCTGATCAGATAAAAACTAAAGTTGTTATTGTGACATAGAATTTCGAGAACAAACGTAGACATCAGTCGGCCACATTTGAAGTAATCCGGGTCATAATTATATCTGACCTTCACTTTGACCTATACTTGTATGGAATATGAAGCTGAAGGAATTATTGTAAGGCAATAAAGTGTTACACACAACGAAAATGTCAAAGATTCGGATTGGCAATTAAGCAACTTTGCAAGGTCATTCTAAAATGTCACTTAGCCTATTATACCCATCAGCCTACAGCCTACAGCCTTTGTGAATCCACCTTTGAATACTCTAGTCTTTCCTGCAATTGATGCAAGATGACGTGCCTCTTGGGAACAAATATGGCTGCAAATTGACCATATTGGAAGTAATCAAGGTTAATTTATAACAGTTCTGCATTTTTGACCTGTAACTTACATGTACCTGTGCCAAATATAAAGCTGATCATGTAAAGCAGTTATTATGAGACTACGAAAGCGTTATGCACAAAAAATGTCGAATATTTGGATTAACATTTGACCAACATCTCAAGGTCATTTTACAATGTCACAACCTATTATGCCAACCAACCTATGGCCTTTTTGAATCCACTTTCGAATTGTCTAGTTAATGATTTATCTTTATCGCATGCGATGCAACGTGATATGGACTCATGGTAAGAAACATGGCAGCCAATCGGCCATATTGGAAGTAATCCCAATCAAAATTATACCTGACTTGCACTTTGACCAATACTTACACTGTATTGAATATGGGGTTGATCAAATAAAAACTGAAGCTGTTATTTTGACATAAATTTCGAGAACAGAAATTCTATGTGACCTGCACTTTAACCTTAACTTACCCTGTATCGATTTATCCTGTAATGAATATGAAGCTAGCTGATCAGATAAAAATTGAAATTATTGTGAGTCATAAAAGTGTTATGCACAAAGATGTCAAAGAATCGGATCAACATTTGTAACCCAATTTTAAAGGTCATTTTAAAACGTCACCTAGCCCATTATGCACACCAACCTATGGCCTTCATGAGTCCACCTCAGAATCATTGTAACGGGCCTTCTCAGGAACAAACATGGCCACCAGTCAGCTGTCTTGGAAGTTATCCAGGTCCTGTATTCTCTCTGTATTGAATATAAAGCTGATCGGATAAAAACACAACCAGTTGTTGCGAGACAAAGAATGTGTTATGCACAACACAAAATGTCAAAGATTAAAATCACCATTTGACCCACTCTTCATAATCATTCTAAAATGTTACCTAGCCAATTACACCCACCAGCCTATGGCCTTCTTGAATTCACCTTTGACTCGTCTAGCCAACGTTTTGTATTTCCTTCAACTCACGCAAAGAAATAAAAATTGCTGTTATTCAGCCATATTGGACTTGATCTAAGTCAAAATTACATTCAACGTGCACTTTGACCTATACTTACATGGTATTGACTATAAAGTTGATCAGATAAAAACTGTAGTTGATATCGTCATGTACAATTTCAAGAACATACATGGCCGTCACTCGGCCATATTGGAAGTCAAAATTTTATGTAACATGTACTATGAATTGTCTAGTCAATGCTTCATCTTTCTGAAAATGGGTGCAACATGACATGCCTTCTTGGGAACAAACATGGCCATATTGAAAGTTATGAAGGGCAAAATCTGCATTTTGACCAGTATTTATACTGTACTGAATATGAAGGTGATCGAATACAAACTGCAGCAGTTATGGCGAGACGAAAAAGTAGAACACACAACAAAAAATGTTAGATTCATATCGGCAGTTGACCACTTCTCTACGTCATTTTAAAATGTCATCTAGCCTGACATACTATCAAACCATGGCCTCTCATCCATTGAGTGCTTCATCTTTCTCAAAATGGGTACAACATGACGAGCCCTTGAGAAAAATCATAGCTGCCAGTTGGCTATATTGGATGTGATCAAGGTCAAAATTATAACCAACCTGTATTTTGACCATGAATAAAAACTGAAGCAATTATCGTGAGACAAAAAATTATTACGCACAACATAAAAGAGTCAGCATTTGACCCACTTCTCAAGGTCATTTTAAATGTCACCTACCCTAATACGCCCACCAACTATGGCCTTCATGAATCCACCTTTGAATCGTCTAGCTAACGCATCATCAATTTGAAATGGGCGCAATGTGACATGTGCTTTAAGAGCAAACATGACCATATTGGATTACACCTCTCCTGCACTTTGACCGTTACTTGCCCGTGCTGAATATGAAGCAAATCGAATAAAAACTGAAGTGTTATTGGGATTTAGCGTCCAAAGAACAACATGGCCACCAGTCAGCCATCTTTGAAATGATCCAAGTCAAAATTAGATTCATCGTGTACTTTGAACTGTATTTACCCTGCACCAAATATAAGGATGATAAGATAAAACTGAAGCTGTTATTGCAAGGCAAAGAAAGTTTCGCACAATTGAAACTGTAGAAGATTCATATCGGCATTCGACCTACTTCCCAAGGTCATTTTCAAACGTCACCTATATGTCTACCAATTTACGGTCTTCATGAAATTAATTTCGAATCGTCCAGTCAACACTGTCTCTCCGAAATGGGTACAATGTGAGGTACCCTCCCAGGAAAAAACATGGCCGCAAGTCAGCCTTTTTGAAAGTCAAGCTCAAATTACATCTGTCCTGTACTTTACCTTTACTTGCCCTATAATGAATATAAAACTGATCAGATAAAAACTGAAGCTGTTATCGCGAGACAGTGTTTTGCACAACCAAAAATGTCCGATTTGTATCGCCCTTTGACCTACTTCAAGGTCATTTTCAAATGTCATCTAGCCTAGTATGCCAACCAACCTATTGTCTTTGTGATTCCAACTTCAAATTGTGCATTCCACGCTTAGTCTTTTCTGAAATGGGCACAACATAACGTGCCTCTTAGGAACAAACATGGCCGCATGTCCTTTACTTTGAGGTTCTTACTTGCCATGAAACAAATATAAAACTGATAAGATAGAAACTGAAGCTGTTATTGTGACCTAACATCTTGAGAATAAAAACGGCCATCAGGCGACCACCTTGAAAGTAAAAATTTTAGATGATCTGCATTAAATACCTGTATTTACCCTGTAACAAATGAAAGCTGATCAGATAAAAATTGAAGCAGTTAGTACGAGATAAGGAAAGTGTTATGCACAATGAAACAAGTCGAAGATTCGTATCGGCATTTGATCAACTTCTCAAGGTCATTTTGAAATGTCATCTGCCCTATAGCCTCAGTGAATCCACCTTCAAATAGTCCAGTCATCGCTTCATCTTTCCCGAAATGGTCACAACGTATTACACATTTTTCGGAACAAACATGGCCACCAGTCGGCTGTGTTGGAAGTTAATCGGGGGGTAAAATTACACCAGACCTGTACTTTGACTTGTACTTACCCTGTACCGAATGATCTAACAAAATCTAAAGCCGTTATAGCATTATACATGTTCATAGTGATAGGCATAAAAACTGTTATCACTATAAAAAGAAAGTGTTACGGACGACAACGATGATGCATAACCTATGACTATATGACCTATGACTATGTGCGATGGACATAAAAATGTGCAATATTGTGGAATAAGTCCATTTGGACTTAATTAATTTTCAAATAACCTTCCGCCAAAACATATTCCTTTAAATTAGATCCACATATTCCGTATCCCAATCTTTGTATGTGATTCTTAGGTTTCCCATTCGAGAAATATAGCTTACACTCCCCCTCAAATAGTCGTGGAACCATCAATTCCAATGCTTTCAAAGTGTTATATCCCACTGCCAAAACATGTTCTGTTTCCATCTAACTTATCAAACAACTAACTATGCTTTCTTGCAACAGCTAATTTACAATACATACAAGCTTCTTAAACCTTAAACCCATCCCTTATACCATAAATGGTCCAAATAGCACACTATCTGTTAAACAAACTAAAAGCAATAAATTATTGTAAACCAAACTATCCAAACTGGCAAACAATTAAAATAACACATTACTCACAAATAGTAAAGGTATGCATTACAATCTCTAAATTATTTTCCATTCTCTTGTAATACAATCATTCTGACATTTAACATAGCTATTGAAACCAAACTATCCAAACTGTCAAACAATTAAAATACCACATTACTCACACGAATACCTGACATACCAAAAAAGTCAGAGTAAAAACTTGTGGACACAGATGACCACAATAAGCCATTCAGACAGCACAGCTGTCCTGAGTACGCTTAACAATGTTGAAGATTTGTGTTAGCAATTGACCCACTTCCCATTTTAAAATGTCGCCTAGCTTTATAAAAGAACCAACCTATAGCCTTCACGAATCCACTTCCGAATCATCAAGTCAATGCTTAATCTTTCTGGAAAGTAGCGCAATGTTACGTGCCCCCTTGGGAGCAAATATGATGCTAGTCGGCCATCTTGGAAGTGATCCAGGTCAAACTTTCATTTGACCTGTACTTTAATCAGTATTTACCATGTACTGAATATACAGTGATCACAATAAAAGTGAGGCAAAGAAACAGTTATGCACTACAAAAAATGTTGATGATTCGTATCGACATTTGATCTGCATCTCAAGGCCACTATAAAATGTTGCCTAGTCTACCCATGGCCTTTGTGTATCCACATTTGAATCATCCAGTCTATGCTTCATATTTCTCGAAATGGACGCAACATGACATGCTATCTCGGGAACAAACATGAATGGCAGTCAGCTATATAGGAAGTAATCAACGTCAAATTTATAACTGACTTGTATTTTGACCTGCATTTACCCTGTACCGAATATGAAGCTGATCAATCAAAAACTGAAGTGGTTATTGCGAGACATTACATACAAAAAAATGTCAGATTCATGTCAGTATTTGACAAATGAATGGAGGTGGATGGGAAATCTAAAATTCAGTCAAACTTTCAAGTGCCACATGAGCAGAAAATAATTCAAAGGAACTTATGGTGATGCCTCCACAAAAGAATATGTCATATCAGCTAATTTCTCAAGGTATATACGAATTAAATACATAGGATTAATCATATATTTGAAAACCAAAGGTAAAATTTCATTTGAAATGAGTTTGATTAGTTGCATGAACAAAATCAAAGTTTTGATCACTCTTTTGTTATGGTCGGACATCTGAAATATAATAATTTTTCTGTACATAATCTCAACAAAAGTTACAAAAAAATTAAACAAATATTAACTTTATGCATTGGGCATATATGTCAAATCCTTTCTCGTTTTTTTATTGGAGGCATTTTATTATGAACGGTACAGAAAGTGTATCAAATAAATTGAATCAAAGATATGTATGTACAAAATAAAACTTACATTGTGGATGAGGCCAAACATGTATCTTCATGTTTAAGTTTACCATCTAAAGCCAGTCCACGCTTGTCTCTATTCTTCTCTAACAATGGTGTTAATTCATACACTTTACAAAACCCAGTTTGACTAGGCTGAATAGGAAAGGAATCCCTGAAAAAAGACCGTATCAGCATTTTGCAACAGTGAACAAAAAATATGGCACAGCTCATAAATTATTAGGTGCTGAACCAAGGCTGCTTATATATGCATACAAGTAAATAATGGAGATGGAGGGAAAACACATGTTTCCTGTTGTTGTAGAAACAAAGTTGTGCCCTCACTTATTGGAGAACTTAACTTTTCATTTAAAAATAGTTGCCAATAGTCAGGTCCAAACAACATCAAAACAAGAGGAACATTTTTGTTAGCAATGAAATAGGTAACATAATTATTTAATCAAATATCTGACATCAAGGTTGTATTGAAAAGTTTTCCTGTTTTAAAATGTGAAATCGCTCGAGTTACGGAAAGATTCAGTACTTTGGCATGAGAAGAATTCAACAGCAAGCTTTTATTATTCTGATAGTGTTATTATGATAAAATGAAGGGAACCTAGTCTAGCAGATACAAAGTTGGGCATATACAGTGTGACCGGAAATGAATGCACCAAATTTTAGATATGCATTACTCGAAGAATTTTGGTTAATAATCAGAAGAGACATAAAAATAATATTTGTAATGGTATAACCTTTGCAATAAAAACTTATCTGCTTCGTGTTTGTCAACTATTTAATTTTATGGTGCCATTCTTTTGCCCCTCCCGATATCAAATGGTAATGAGATTTCAATTTTTTGGAATATTGAACACTGCTTCTCTGCCCTGTTAATTGATTTATAGTTATAAGTTGATTGCCAAATGCGAACATTTTAGTTTTTGAATCATTGTTTGCTGAAATAAATATTTTTTAACTTTAATATTATGAAGGTACATGTAAATATCACACTTTTGGTGATTCCAGTGATATTCAGAAACTTTGTGCATGAATTTTTTTTAATTCATCTTTTGTTATTCAAAACAAGTCACAGTTGTGACATAGCCCCAAACCAGATAATTTGATAATAATTGTACTGATATGTGATGATTATAAATATATCAACTGGGAAGAAATCATACAAAGCCAGTAGTCTTGCTGCCTTATAACAGCAACCCTAACTATTAAACATAGAAATGAAATTTTAGCTAATTAAAAAGACTAAAGTATAGATATTTTTTTTCTTTGAGTAGGTCATGTTACCTGTACAGTTACCATTTTCGGTGAAATTTTTAACATTTTGAAATGTGAAATGCACATTTGTATACTGGCGATGTTTTTTATATGCCAGAAACAAAAAACGTTTTGCCAGGAATACTAAAACAACAAGATCTAGAATCTGCACTGAAAGCTCGACCAAATTCTTGGTTCCTTAGCAACTGACAAAACATGCGTGATCCCTATAAGTTGAACTGCACAACTCGGAACCTTGTATCTGCTAAATATCAATGAAATCCAGACGATCATTTTCACGAAACGGTTCCACACGAAAATCAAAAAACATGGCTGCAAATTGTCTACATTAGAGCTGGTCAGTTTGTAAGCCATCTTTATCCCCTGTAGTATTTTGTATATCCAATAAATATCAAGAAATCCACCTAGTCATTTTCATGAAACAACTGTGGACGGACGGAAATACGGACAGAACCCAACAACTATGTCTGTTGGGGCTAAACAAATTCCCATTTCAAAGGTATTAATGTTATGTCGTTATTGAATCTTGTGATACAATTTTTAATGTGTATTTAATCTATTTATTGCATATAAAATAATCCTAAGAATCCACTGTTTTCAGCCCCATCCAAAATGGTGGCCATTTTGGATTTTTCCAGATACAAAATTTGACATTTTCAAGAAGATTTAAAGAATTCTGGGCTATATTTCATTTTTCTAACCCGATTTAAATTGCAAAAGTATTAAATTTCAGAATATACCATTATCAATGAAATATAGCCGTTATTATTTTTTTCAAGGCTTGGAATCTAAAATGCTATAGTTCACAAAAAAGTAAAAACTACACAAATTCTCTTCAAAATTTTAATAACGACATAATATTCCAATTTAGAGTTTGTATCAATTTTGGAAAGTATATTTTAAAAATCCAAACTTTTATAAAAATTTATACTTGGCATGTTTCTTTCCGGTCACCCTGTAGGAACTCTTCCAAATCTCTAGGCCAAAAGGGATTCCCCCCATTAGCTGCAGCTAATACAGAAGGCTCTTACTGCTCAGATGTTACAGTTTTATATCAAATACAACCTTGAAATTTTGACTAAGAGTTCCTGTGCAGAACTATATACGCTAGTCTGCTCATTTAGGTTCCCTTTATAGTAGCATGAATAAATTTGGGAAGATAACAAAATAATGAATGCTTACTAGTTTTGCATATTTATTTTGTCCAGGATGGGTCAGGCATAAGAAAGTGGGTATGTATGTTCCAACAATAATGGCATGAAAGGGTAAATTGTAAGAGCCGTCTGGATTAAGATAGTCAATGTCAATACAAACATCATAATATGTCTAGGGCAGATTAAACTTTTTGTTATAAGTCAGCTTTTTAGTATCACAAATAATCCTGTAAAGATTAGAGCAAAATTTTGTGGTTTCAGAAATTACAGTTATAAAGTTATGGTGGTAATATAACTCTAAGAATCCTCTGTATTCAGCCGGTCCTAAATAGCAGCCATTTCGGATTTTGCAAAAAAAGTACAAAATTAGATATGCAAGATTTAAAGGTTTCTTAGTTACATTTCATTTTTATGCCCATCACTATGTAATAGAGAATGGGCATATAGTCATAGGGTCTGCAACGTAGGCATCGTATGTAACCTTTCCTTGTCATGCTACAACGGCTTTAACTTTTTGTCAGATCATCTTTGTATTTGGTACAGGGTAAGTACAGGTCAAAACATAGGTCGGACATAATTTTGACCTCGAGTACTTCCAATATGGCCGATTGGCGGCCATGTTTGTACCCGAGAGTGCACCTCACGTTGCGCCCATTTTGAGAAAAACGAAGCGTTGACTTGACGATTCGAAGGTGGGTTCACGAAGGCCATGGGTTGGTGGGCGTATTAGGCCAGGTGACATTTCAAAATGACCTTGAGAAGTAGGTCAAATGTCGACATGAATCTCTGACAATTTTTGTTGAGCGTAACACTTTCTTTGTCGGGCAATAACTGCTTCAGTTTTTATCCAATCAGCTTTATATTTGGCACAGGATAAAAACAGGTCAAAATGCAGATAGTCTATAATTTCAACATGGATCACATTCAAGATGGCCGACTGGTGGCCATGTTTATACCCGAGATGTTAGCTCGCAATAATAGCTTTTGTTTTTGTTGTATCATCTTCATATTTGGTACAGGGTAAATACTGGTCAAAGTACACGTAGTATATAAGTTTGACCCCGATTACTTCCAACATGGCCGACTGGTGGCCATGTTTTTTCCTGATAGTGCACGTTACGTTGTGCCCATTTCGGGAAAGACGAAGCGATGACTGGACGATTCGAAGGTGGATTCACAAACGCCATGGGTTGGTGGGCGTAATAGGCCAGGTGACATTTCAAAATGACCATGAGAAGTAGGTCAAATGTCGACACGAATCTTTGACAATTTTTGTTGCGCGTAACACTTTCTTTGTCGCGCAATAACTGCTTCAGTTTTTATCCAATCAGCTTTATATTTGGTACAGGATAAATACAGGTCAAAATGCAGATCGTCTATAATTTCAACATGGATCACATTCAAGATGGCCGACTGGTGGCCATATTTATTCTCGAGATGTTAGCTTGCAATAATAGCTTTCATTTTTGTCCGATCATCTTCATATTTGGTACAGGGTAAATACTGGTCAAAGTACACGTATGATACAAGTTTGACCCCGATTACTTCCAACATTGCCGACTGATGGCCATGTTTGTACCCGAGAGTGCACGTTATGTTGCGCCCATTTTGGGAAAGACGGAGCGATGATTGGACGATTCGAAGGTGGATTCATGTAGTCCATAGGTTGGTGGGCGTTTCAAAATGACCTTGAGGAGTAGGTCAAATGCCGATGCGAATCTTCGACATTTTTTTGTGTAATACTTTGTTTGCCGCGCAATAACTGCTTCAGTTTTTGTCCGATGAACTTTATGTTTGGTACAGGGTAAATACAGGTCAAAATGCAGATTGTCTGTAATTTCCATTTGGATCATTTTCAAGATGACCGACTGGTGGCCATGTTTTTTCCCGATAGTACACATTACGTTGCGCCCATTTCGGGAAAGCTGAAGCGATGACTGGACGATTCGAAGGTGGGGTGTATTAGGCCAGGTGACATTTCAAAGTGACCTTGAGAAGTAGGT
>JAOXYB010023792.1:0-16433 GCA_028565635.1 Phoronis ovalis | reverse complement strand
TAACATATAATCTGTGTGTTAGATTACATTTAGTGCTTGATTAATTTTAAATAAAATCAACTCTCATCTATCCACCCTGCTGAAAAATCCTTTTGTAAAGTAATATGTAAGACATTTGACCCATACTCCTACTACTAACCTGATGAAATAACTTGGGCAATACATGAACAGTGAAAATCTTATGGCTCCTATTTAATTTTGGAATTTTCATCCACATCCTTCTTCCGAGAACCTAAATGATATGTGATGATTTTATGACCTGTTTTAAGACAATTAGTTGCTCTTGTTTTCGTGACAGAGCTATTATCATTATAAACAGCACAGTTCTATTTTGAGGAGTGGACAAAAACAATTTTTCCAGAGTATTGATGTGGTTTAAAGCAAACAATACAAAAGGTTGAAAAGGCTTTATTATTGTATACATGCCCTATTTTGTTACAAGTGTATTTTCATTATTTGTGACACCTGTACACTGTTTTGGTTTAAACATCTTGATCTTATGAGTTTGGTCCCTTTAAGTGAGGTTTGTAGTATTTAGGTACACAACTGAACCACTGTGACCAGATTTGTCATCTTATTTTGTAGTGTCCATCAACATTTGTGATTTTATGTTAATTAGTACGTAACTGAATGGGCCCTGTTGCTAAGATAGTACTTATGTGTATGATCGATGTCATAATTTAAATTGAAAATAACATATTTGGAATTTCAAAAGTATCGCTCTGTTTGTTTTGTTCATAAATTTTTGTTGATATTGAACTTTTAATATTCAGTACTATATTCTTAATTTTGACATGAATGAATCATTAAACTATGTTTTGAGTTCCAGGTGGAGGATTCTGAATGATATTGAGTAGGAATAGATTGTGAATAAAAAGTTTAAAGTTACATATGTTATTCAAAGTGACTATAAAACATGAATGACAACTATTAGTGACATTGTTATCAGGCAACAGGAACTTACACACGACCACGCTGTTGTGTAATACTTCCTGTGTAAACAGGAATGTGGGAAAAAAACTAATCACCACAGTGGTTGGACATGACATATTAGTGCACAGGGGTGGAATTGTCCATCATTATAGGCAAAGTTCAATTTTCAGTTCATATTTATCTACACATCTTGGTTTTGATATAAAGGTCAGTGGTAATAATTGTTATGTCAGATTGAATGTTTATTTAATGACATTTGGTGATAGTATTTATAATCTTATTCAAAAAAATGTAAATTTTGTTAGAAACCGAATCTTTCTTAGTTTTCGGTCTTATGACAAAATCTTTCTGTTTCTGGAAGTATTATGATAGGTCCATAACCTAATAATTTAAATTATCTTTTGGGCTAAATTAATATTTGAAATTAATTCTTTAATCAGTGATTGGAAGGACAGCTCCTCCTTGTATGGTCAATATGCCATTTCAGGTACGAATTTGCAAAGTGCAAGTGATGCAACTGATGATTTCTATTATTTTTGTTATATTTTACTAAATTTTCAAATTCTGTAGGCTTTTTCAAAAATTGTGCACCCACACACTTCTCTTCCAATCCATGGAATGAAGTTAGTTAATTGTGACAGCATATTTAGATAAAACATAAAATTGTTACTGCATAAATGGGGTTCTTTTCTAGCAGGTTGTATGGTTTAGATGTGTGCTATTTTTAAATAATAGTTTTTTCTTAAAACAGTATGTATTAGCTGTGTATGTTTACTTTAACAGGCACTTAAATTCAAAATTGTTTCCATGCAAGAACACATTTTAACACATAAAAGTCAGATTAACAAAATCCTGGTGTTTTGTCATGGCAGAAACATTCCTTCTGCTATACCAGGCTGCTATGTACATAGGCTAATAGTAATATTTCTTTGTCTTTTAATGATCAAACATTTGAACACCTTAATGAATGTTAAAGTGGGTTATCCATAAGACAGACCATAGGTGGATTGATACTATCACAAATCAGTTTCATGTATAAATAGTAACATTGTCGCAATGTTACTTTATTTATACACAAAATTGACAATTTCACTGCCAGTTCTTCATTTAAAATATGAGTAACAATAATGTTATAGCACTGAGCATATAAATATGCAACATGTGTTTGCATGCCCCATCTGGATAAATTGATAAAAAATTCAAAGATCCAAGTACGGTAAACTATACCAAATTTCAAAACTCCTAAAAGATTGAGGCAGAGTTAAATATTACCCAATCATCCATATATATATTGCTTGCTGTTTGAAATTATTTGGTCAGTTTATTGTCCAAGTTTGAAGCAATCATTTTGATATAGTGTGAATATAGAACATAAACCACAGAGTAATATGCATTTACAAGAATATAATAAAATAGTTTTTTATGTGTAGCCTGATCTATTCATTTGAATGTGAAGTTCATTACATTTCTAGTGATGGGAACATATGTTGGAGCAGTTGATGGTGTTTCGACATTGTAAAGCATATGGCAAGATCTGCATATAATATACCTCACCTGCCAAGTCTCCACGGTATCTAGATAAAGTAGATTATAAAGGGGGGGGGGGCTGTGATATCAGGAAATCAAAACACTTTTTCACGAATACACAGGAATTAAAATCACATGTGTGATTGGTGGATGGGGGAGGAAAATCATGGGTCAACAGGTACAAATTCTCAAATTCATTTCTAACATCTAACAAAGGATCATCTGCCAAGCGTCATGCATATATGAAAAAGCCCATGTTAAGCAAAATAAACTTTATTTCACAAATCACAAAAAAAAATAAAAAATTGGGCCATCAAGGGTCATGGAAATTAATATCCATTCCCCTGGTTCCTATAGTAAGGTAGTTTAGTTGATTAGTTGTTTGTTCATTAACATTGCTAATATTAACCTAAAATAAATTCGACATATGTATCTATAGCAGGTATTTAAATATAATTAGCCTCTTGCTTGTCCATATACTTCATATATAATTATAATATATTTACTGCAGGTAATTCTCTTGTGTTTTAATTGGCCTTTTATACCTATATTTAACCACCAGCATAATATCTATATTTAACCATAGTACATAACCCTTGTGTACCTACAATATGTATTATTAACATTTTATCTATCTGGGGATATTAACTTATAGTTGGCTCTGTACAATGTTTTTTGTTTATCACTGATTTATGATAATTAATTTGACTACTCTAGAAAATGATGTGTTTTAATGCATCTAATTTCATACACACATCTGAGTACCAGCATTACATTTATTCTTGTGTGGTGATACTGTCATTTTTAATACATTATTGATTACTTCATATAAGCAGTTTTTGTAGCAGTATATATTAAGCTTTATATTCCATCAATATCTACCTAACAGATTCATGATGCTATGTAGACAACATACATGTAGGTATATTATAAAACCAGTTTATATTCTAACAATTGTCAGAAGTAGACTACCAGAATTCATAAACAAACCATTATCATACAGGAGGCAAATACTGTACAAGTGCCATAGCCTCTGCAGTCATAAATGTTTTAAAGGTGTCTGGTATTAGCCTTACATTTTTATCATTAACCAATAAGAAGTGATGCTATGATAATTCTACATGAAATAAGGCAGCTGATGGTTAGAGAACAGAATAAGGAACAAAATTAGTGATCACAATTACAATCAAACAGTGATTCTTAGCCAAATGACTATAAACCTAATTAGTTGTCAAAGGTGAACCAATATGAATAACAACAATTTAATTGGAATTGACCTCTTTTATTGTATATGTCAATGGGCTATGGCCAATAGTGGGAAAAAGGTGTATCACAGGGTTCTGTGAAGTAAATAGGAAACACGGATTTATTAAACTTTCACCACAATGGGATGGAAGACATGTTATTTGGGTGTATGTCGATGTTATGATTAGTTGAATATTAATTATTTTTTATTATTCGTAATTTTGTTTTTCAGTTTCTTCGCTATAGTGCATGGTAATTTAAAAAGATGCATCACACTGTTTTGGCTAAAGAGCTAACACAAATAGGATAGTAAACAGTTATATCATTGTGTGGTTACTGTATCTAGAGATAAAACGCTATATGAATAATTACGTTTGTGTCATGAATCGAACACATGTACAACAATTTTCACCTTGTTTTTCCTTGTATGATCTGTTGGTAATTAAACTAGGGACATCACATGGTCTAATAAAGTAAGCTATTATAATATGTGATAGTGTTTTTGGCAGGAATAATTTTGTTGTTATTTTATGTATTTAATAATGTTTCAGTTTAGATACATGTGTAACCTTACATTATTTATTGGTGATTTAAAATGAAATACTGGGCATGAACTGTCTACCTACATTTATTTATCTTTTATTGTTTTTTTTTATTGCAGGTTATGTGATTTCCGTTAGTTTGGAGTGAGGCTAAACACAATGCTTGTACACTACTGATAACATTTAATCATCAAGGAAGATACTGTTTGCTGTTGGTTAATGGCAAACATAGGGTGCTCATGCTGATATGGAGAATTATAAACCCGAACGAACTTGGTCAGACTCACTTAAGGAACGTTCATTACGCGAAAGAAGGCCGTCTATAGAGGAATTGGTGAAGAATTACTCAAATATGACTAATAATGATATAAGTGCTACAGAAGCAAGACTATCAGTTGGTGAACTCGTACAAATGTATTCTTCATTGGAAGAGATTTCAAAGTGCAATTCCAATAGTTCATTAGATCAGTATTTATCCAGTTCCTATAACCCATGTCGCTATTCTAAGCAGGTAAAGAATAATTCCAAAGGGTTGGGTGAAGCGAAAAGTACAGAAGCTATAGATATGCTAAATAATAGTGCAGTAGAAAAACATTCAGAAAGTAGGAGACATTCCACATACTCCGACAGGAACCATAAAATATCAGATTTAAAATATAGTTATGATCCATCATTGTTGGAGCAAAATGAAACAGTATTAATGGAAGACAGACAAACTTCAAGGCAGCGAAGATTTACAGATAGTGCAATGATTGACTACAGTAGCAATAAAAATTCACAAGTAGAAATTTGTGATGATGACTCAGGGACAAAATCCTACTTGTCACTGGATGAGTTGGGTTATAAAAGTTTAAGTCGGAAGTCAAGTGGTGCCGACTCTGCTGTTGATCTAAGAGATGCCGATTTACTAGATCCCTCGTTACTGGAATCCGTGGAGCCAAAACTTTTTGAACAATTAGAGAATGTGGATACTTGTGCCAGTAAACATTGCTGTACAGACCATGCAAATTTGCATTATGAATGCAGCAAAAATGTCACCAATCATCTTGGAAATGAATCGGTTCACCATGTCACAACTGAAGATAATTTCAAAGTTCCTAAACCTGTTGTACAAAATAAGTTAAGTGGTACACACAATGGGAAGAAGATGGCTCCAAAATTACATAAAGTACCTTCAGTAATTGTTAGCGATCATAGTTTTGATGATGCTGAAAGTCCTAGTTTTGATGTGGATCCACCACTCGTCATTCCAGAACTTGAATGCAACATAGAATGTGTGGATTGTCTTAATCTACCTTGCAACAGAAAATTGTCAAGAAATTTATCGAATTGCAGTATTTCATCATCATTATCCGATGCGTCATCGTTTTGTTCTGATTCTACAGTTGATGAAATAGATCAGCCTCAAGAGTTACTGTTTCCTATATGCACCTATGAGAGCAGTGGGTTCCCTTTCTGTAATGATGGACATAAAGCAGTAAGTACATACTCTAATAATCTGTTGTCAGGTGTCGGGATTAATTCTCCAATATGCCATTTCGCTCTTTTTAATACACCTAGCAAACTTGGTTTGCTGTGCTGCTGGCAGGATTGCCAACAACATCAAAAAGGGTACTTGAGAACAGCAGGCTTAGCTATTTTTTATTTCTGTTGCTATCATTAATCTGTAAGCTTTGAATAAAATTACTTAGCAGATCCATTTAACCTGTACATGTTTTGCTGCATACTTTAATTAAGCATATTTATAATTCATCCCACTGTTGGCTGCATATATCATCCTTTTAAAACCTTAATCTTAGATCCTTTCCTGAGCTATAAATAACTTTTAAGTGGAAATAGTAGAGCTGTTAAAGAGCTACTGAACTGTACCTAAAGGGTTGGCTACATGTAAGACTGATTTTGAAAAGGCAAGATTGGTGTCACTTTATGGTCAATGTTGATAATTCTGGGTGACAAACATTTTGGAGAAGAAGATAGTTTTTAGATGATGTTTCTTGGGAGTTTTTATTTCATTTCTGACTTATGAATATCGGCTATCTACTGTTTGCTTGTCTGTCAGTAATTTATTCTGTAGTGGTAAGTACTGATTTTATGCAGGTGTATAGTAAAATCTAGCGTATTTTGGTATATGGCCCCTTATGTTTTATAAGCAGTGCCATTGTGTCTGATTTATTCATGCAGTGATGTGATGTGGAGATTGGATTACTATTTAAAGGTGGCTGTGCATGATTAATCTGGATCGTATTTATAATATGATCAATATGAAAATTGTGCATGCTGTATAGAAACATTAGTTTCTTCAGAGTGCAAGCAGTTTTTGCCTGGATAGAAATTAAGAACCTTGTTGTACCACACAAATGGCAATGAAGGCACTTGAGATATCTCGTCTTGAGTACCTTGGTGACATTAGCCTTTGAAAATCCTCAATCAATTACTTGTTGCAAGCACTGTCAGGTGTACAGGTGTAATGAAAACATGGGAGCCGCATATTAATATAGTGATGTGTGTATTAACTTGTATAATATCAAGTTTATGATAATATTTTAGCTGTTTCTTGTTTTCCTGGTACTAAATAATTCAAAATAGTATCTTCTTGGATTTTTACCTGATCTTGGTTAGGTTATTTTGTAAATCACTATTTGATTTGTTACACCACATGTTTTTTTTAAGTACCAATCATCAGTTACAGATTGAACATTGACAAACAACATTTTTCTTTAGCAAGTCAGTATAGATTTCTTGTCTCTTTTTAACATGGAATTCATCAGTATTTTGTCAATATTGATAAATTTTGGATGTGCATTTATAGATGCTATTTTTAAATGGAAAAGCTAGTTACATCATACCACCTGAAGCGTAAAACAGAAAATTGAGTACAGGCATTATTTAGTACAATAGGAACATTTGCCCTTGACATTCAGGCCTATTGTACTTTAAAAGTCCCATATTTTATGTCATATATTGAAATAGTTTTATCAGGATATAATAAAATAGAATATGTAATACGTACTTCACATGACCATAATGTGTTGTCTATGCATATATAAAATATAAAATATAAGATACTGGGCCATATAATAGGCTCTAGTATAGTGAGTTACTCTTATCTTTTCATTTAGTCAAATTCTGAAGCAAGAAAAGTGCATACTTATCTTTGACTACATAAATCACATTTGTTAAAACACTTAATTACACTAATTAAAGTAAATATGTTTTGCTCTAGGAAAGAAACAGTACTGACTAGTACGAAGAGAACACAACATAAGATCTTGTTTAATCTCAAGTTTGTAGAAAATTTTAAAAAGAAAACAAATGTCAGCTCAGGAAAATATCTTTTTCTTGAATTTCATGAATATTTATATCAGAACCTTGTTTTTTAGTAAAGTGCATACTATTTTGTCTAAGTTGTGGCTAAAAATAAGTAATTTATTTAATATTCTTTGTTATTCAGTAAATCAGTTGGACACAAGTTCGTCTTGTACGATTCTACCCTTGGGGGCACTGCCATCCAAAGTGGTTATATATACGTGCCGCCCTATGGGGTATGGTTTTTCAGGGTCCCTGCTTGCAACGGGGTATATAATTCAACCCTGTACGTTCCCAACGAGGTATATTTTTAGCTTACTACTAACAACAGGTCCAGAAAATCATGTTTGCTTGTAAAGGGGTATGTTTTTTGCCATGGATGTTTCTAAAGGGGTATGTTTTTAGCCAGCATTTCGGACAACGGGGTATGTTTTTTGCCATAGCTGTCTTGCAATGGGTATAGAGTATAGGGCCTCACCCCTGTACCATAAATTGGCCAAGTGCCCCTGGGATTCTACATGTAATAAACTGTTTACTGCACTGAGTGACACGTATGTCCATGCAGAACCCAAACATCCCACAATTCTCTTTTTTTATCAATGAATTGCAGGATCATGCAGACAGTTGTGGGATTGATAAATCATGCAAATAATTGCTCAAGTCAGTCTGGCCAAAAATTTTAACATAAATCATTACTTTAAGAAAAATCCTTACACAACACAAAATATTATATTTTCAAAAATTCCATAAGCCTAATAATACCCTTTGATTTGGTAAATAAAATTTTGGATTAAAAACCATTAAATTTTTGAAACATAAAATTCAGAAGAATATGTCAACAATCTTTTATACTTCATAGTTGATTTTTTCTGCTGTATACCCTTTGAAAATTCATATCTTTCGAACTCTGTTTTGTAGCTATATATATGAAGATTGTTTGTGTAAAGTTTCAATATAATATAGCTTTAGTGGGTTTGGGAATATATATGTATACTTTTGCCTGTCTATCTTTTCATTTAATTAAATTTAAATATATGCTACATAATCAGACTAAAAGTTAATAACATTATCAAAAAAAACTAACAGTATAAACAAAGTCATTTTAAATCAAAAATAGTATTATTGAAGGTTATTCAACCCAGTGGTTTATCTCTCTTTGGCAATAACAGGATGACACAGTTAGATCAGTATTTATATATTCTTTAGAGAATAAAAAACAAGATAAACAGTGCCATTGTTATGAAAATTTAAAAAAAGATTATTATCAAATTTAGAATTATTCAACCTTGCGTTATGCTCTGAGACATATTTCATTTTTTATAGTATATGTAAATGCATATATGGAACATTTGTATAAATGCACGACAAACTAAATTTAATTAGCAAAAATGAAAAAGTGACACCATTATTATGATATTTGAATAATATATTTCAGACATTTTTAATTTAATTTAATTGATTTTGTAATTGCCATGAAATGTTTTTTATTTATCTATAGATACTCAATGATATATAAATCAAACTGACTTATCCTGTCTTTTATGGTTACCCTGACAAAATTATGGATTCAAATACAATGTTCTGTAGTGTGTGTTTGTATTTTTATATTTAAAGTACCATTAAAAAGTACATAACTATTACTGCCTTCATTGATGACATTTTAACTGTTACTACTTGACACTAAATTAGTTTAAAATCATTACAATTTTGTTTTTAATTATTTATATGAATAATAATCTTCCATAGTGTAGGATGATGATTTACTGCAATAAATGACTTTAAACAGTGAAATTTGACAAGATTATAAACATTTTGTAGAATACATCCTTCTAGCATTGGAGGGGAGGGGGTGAGCAGTCACAAGTCTTTGAACTGTGTTTTAACAGAATACAATAGTCTGTGGAGAGTGATCCTGCAATTTGGGAAATTCTGATCCCTGGGGATCCAGGGAATATTTCAGAAATGGTGGTACATCCGAGTTGATAAATGAGATGTGTTGTAAGAGAACTCAGGAGAATTGAAAAAAGAAAAAACTAATAGTACTTGCGAAAGTTATCTATAGATTCATGCTGAATGAAGCCAGTTTGATGCAATTTCTTGTGAAACACAGTGGATAATAAAATGCAAATGTCATATCATGTCCTTGATTTACAATCTCTTTCGTGCCAATAGGTATTATAGGGGACCTTTGTACTTGTTATACTAACTCAGATATTAAAAATTATTATTAGACTTAATTTATGTGCGTCACTGCTGCCCTAATTGCCAACTGTATAAGAAGTTTATATTGTATTAATGTCTGCACAGAGTCATGTCTTTGGCGTTATTTTTAGATGTCTCATTTATAATTATTTGATCTATTTCAATGTGTACATATCTTGACAAAATGTGGCATAATTTGTGGTAATTATAGAAATATTTGTCTTTGTTAGATATTTTAGTTGCATCTCACATCAACCATCAGGGCGTATAATTTATCGTGCTGAGTCACATAAAAAAAGTCGTACAGCAGAATGCTGGTATATTTTTGGTATATTGATGTGTTATTCTTAAAACCAAGACCACATTGTGTTCGTTTTCAATATGATACTTTGTACAAAAATTATTGTGGAATGGTTTGTTGCATGCAGGAAAGTATATTGATATCAATTTCACCAGTACTGTACAATATCAGAAATATACCCCTTATCACTCTTCACAGCAGTTGATATAAAAATCAGTCTTGTTTGTCTGTTACATTATTTATCTACAGCTTACTTTCAACTGACAACACACCTAAAAAGAATTGATTTTATTAATAAATTTACTACATTAACTCTCTAGGCATGGAACAATAGAGAACTCTGTATATCAGGGAGGAAAAGTGGTCCTCACAACAATTGTTTTAGAATTAGGTATTATATTTAGTGTTTCTATATTTTGCATTTTCCCCAAAAATTGCTGTGATAAAATATTGTTTTTCATAATACAATATTTTTTCACAATTTTTGAATATAATTTTTTTTTTGTATTTTATATTTAATTCGACTTCCAATGGTAGAAGCATATGTTGAGCCTTGTTGCCTTTTAATTTGCTGCAGGTCAGCAGCCTATGATGTAAAGAACATTGCACTCTTGCTGTATTTTATGATTATCCTGAATTATATAATAAATATGTAATGGAAATTGTTTTCAGTATGGTTACCTTAAAAGGTTTTAAATTAGATTTAATTGTATTACATAAATACTGTGTTTAAAGACTAATGTACTTTTCCCAACATTTTTCTTAGTTGTTTTCTGCCTACAACTGACCTATTCACATTCTGTTTGGATATCAAATGTGGTCTTCACAGATCATTTACCAATAGGTATTGTAAGCAGTGCAGTATCCTTCTATTTCTATAAAGCACTTATATCATCAGTAAATAAACTGTTCTTCAAACAAGATATTTTGAGCAGTTTCAAGTTTTACAGTTTTGTTAGCTATGCATGACAAAGGCATGACTTTGTTGGAATTTTTAACTAAGTGTAAATATATTTTTAAGTAAGTGTACCCCTAGTGTTGTGGTAAATATGCCATCTGGACACTGCCTCTGTATCATGTCAGTACAGTCCCTGGACGTACAGTATATCTTTCAAGGAATACTGAAATTTCTGTTCTATCTGCACATTGCTATGATTTTCTTTGTTATTATTCAAATTAGAATGAAGTAGCTGGAAGTAGGTACATTTATCCTAGATTGTTGAGTCAAAGAGAAATGAAATTTCTCATCTGCATTTTTCGGATTGGAGACTTTAATAAACAACTAATATTGTTCATACATGATATTTTATGTCTATTAATATAATTACAAAAAGCTCTGAAAGCAAGTAGTCGCGCTGTCATTAACTGTAAAACTTTACACAAGATGGCAGTATCAACTGGGTAAATATATGAAGTATAAATTCAAAATTCTGAAAAGTTTTGGATGAAATGTTTGGTTGTGCATATCTTTATAACCTTTTGTCCGATTTTAAACAGAAACTAGAATTGCCTTTTAACAAAGGCCAGGTTGCACAGAGAAATAGTTGGATATCCAGACCTATTAGGATTATCCTAGAACCCATGGATGCATGTTCAAATACCTCTGGATGTCCTTTACCTCTTGTCGAAAATTTCGTGAAATTTTGACTGTTTGACCTCTGAATGACCTTTTGGATCTCAAAGTCAGCTAATACAACCTCTAAATGACCTGTTAACTTCATTTTTGAACTTAAGAGTAACTTTAAATGACATAAAACCATCATTTTCAGAAGTTAAATGCAATTATAAGAGTTTGACCTTTTGACCCCTGAATAACCTTTTGACCTATAAGGTCAGCTATGATGACATAGGGATGACATATGTCAAATTATATGACCGTAGCACCACTCTGTCTTGATTTATACACTCTTGCTTACTAAAATTAGCCAAAAACATGCTAAAAATCTAACCTTTTGACCCATAAAAGACCTCAAAAATCATCAAGGTGACCTTTATGTCGCCAGATATCTTCATTTTTGAACGTTTTAAGACATTTTTGAAATTTGACCTACTGACCTCAAATTGATCCCTGACCTAATTTTTGTATGTCCCCCCTCCCTACTAAGTCCACACCTTAAGTTTGACACCCATAGCTCAAAGCGTCTCCAAGTTATGGACGTTTGAAAATTGGAAGGAAAAAAAAGATACAAGCTCAATAGATTGCACTTGCTGTGCAACCTAACTAGAAACGCCTTTTAGCAAAGGCCAGGTTGCACACACATAAATAGTTGGAGTTGGATATCCAGACCTATTAGTGTTATCCTGGACCCATGGATGTCCAAAGACCTCTGGATGACCTTTACCTCTTGTCGAAAGTTTTGTGTAA
The DNA here is from genome assembly GCA_028565635.1 of Phoronis ovalis. Taxonomy (NCBI): domain Eukaryota; kingdom Metazoa; phylum Phoronida; family Phoronidae; genus Phoronis; species Phoronis ovalis. Next base: position 4,012 of record JAOXYB010023792.1, on the reverse strand, counting down.
TTTTGAGATTTTGACTGTTTGACCTTTTGGACCTCAAAGGCAGCTAAGATAACCTCTAAATGGCCTTTTAGCTTCATTTTTGAACTTTTCATCAAATTTCTGGAAATTAATTTTTTTGACCTTTTGACCTCAAAATGACCATATGACCACTAGATTACCTGTAAATGACATAAAACCATCAACCTAACTAACTAATTTTCTGGTACTGAAATGGTAGATATGTTCAGCAAGAGCCACCAGCTGCGAAGTTATCACCGGACAACCGTGGGCAATTTTTGGAAAAATGCACAAAAAGTATAACATTTAATTTGTTTGAAAAAAACACAAAATATGAATAAGTCTTGTACATACAGTTAAAATGAATAACCATGTGCAAAACAGTGCACAAAATTACCACAGGAAATAGGTATGAATTGCTGGAGCAGGTATGATATTTTTTATGTGGTATCCTTTAGGATCATATCTTGATCAAACACTTGATTAGTGAATTGTTCCTGTCATTATCTTTACTTGTTATATGATAGTAACATATTTTGCCTCCAACCATCTTTTGTGTTAAATAAAATTGAGTTATAAAATTTCTATAAAGTATTAACAATTACATTAAATATGGTATATTATGCAAGATTTATTTTGCATTTCATCAAAATTTTATAGGCATCAACATTTTAAGAACTAGTGGTTAATTATTTGTTTTTCTGGTTGTGTGCGAAATTTAGGAATAAATCAATTGCCTGCAGTATTAAAACACCCTGTGACCTATATGTGTAAGAGCTGCTATTTAATATAGTGTATAAAAGCATGCAGGTGGTTTTTCCAAGCTATATTATATAAATTTGCATTGTGATGTTGTGCTGAAGTCATTAGAAACTGATATTTGAAATGATGTGATTCTTGTAGCTACCTTGTTCAGATTGGCTGCCTGAATCTATGCAAGGATGATTTACTGATTATATTGCACTGAAGTTATATTGATTATAGGATTTATTCCCTAGCAAAGGCTGCTGATATAATTGTTGGGATTTGTCACAAAGGCATTATGATGAACTATTATATTTAGATTACTTCTATTCTACAGAACAATTACTGGAGAACAATATTTTACAAAAAGGGTGGACAAAAAGCACATGTGCATAACATCTAGCTAGCAATATAGATGAACGTGCTGTGTATATGTTACATTTACTAATATTTAGTTCTCCAGGCCTATGTACACTAAGCTGCTAAGCCTCTTTCAGGCATTGTAACAAATGTGTAGTTCTGATTTGTAGTCTGTGTTCAAGACGAGGAATTCATGTACATAGTTTATAGAGCTGACAGTTACACAACAAAATACTGTGACTATATTTGCTTCTGTATGTTAATAAGCATATTGATAATTAGGTGCAAAGTAGATGTGTTATGTAGCTTGGTAAACTTTGTATGTACTAATTAATTTGTAACAGGTTGATGCAATAGTAATTTTCTAGCTTAGAAGATATTGGATTAACTTAGTATAAGTTCAAGTTGTGGGAGTTTTTCTTGGTTCAAAGACCTTAACTTCATTCTGTTCTTTTAGAAGGTGACCTGCATGCAGGCATCAGGAATTGTTTAATACCCTCTGTTTTTACTCAAGTGAACATAAACTGATATAAAGTAAAGGTTAAACTTGCATAATATAAGGAAAGTTAATTGCTGCTGCTGCATGCTACTGACAATTGTATAAATCATCTACCAGGAGGCATTTTTGAGTACATAATATATCATCATGTCTGAGAAAAACTCAAGTAATAAACAGAGTGATTCCATCGAAAGTCTGGATTGTGAACCGGACTGTGAATGTGACGCCTGCTTTCTTGGTCTCGGAGATAATGCATGTTCCATAACTGACTTTGTACCTTCACCACCAAAGCGGAGAGTATTGGTAGGTGAACTTTGTTTTGTGTGCAGTAATCTTCAGTATTTCTTTTGAAAAAATGGTCAGTATACCCAGTGCTGTCGCAATAGCATTTCCCATCTGCACAATTGTAAAAGTTCCCAAACTGGTGAAATTTTCAGTGCCAACCTTGCAACATACAGGGTTTTCTAACTTTATGACTGTTACCCTTCCCCGTGGGTCCGACTCAAGAGAATAACTGATACCCATGTTTGTGAGTTTTGAAAAAGATTCTAAATGCATTTTTAACGTTTGACCCCTTTTCACTGACTAAAAGAAATTTTTGATACCTTTTTATCAGGACTATTGCAATAAAAATACTCCAGTAAATGAATTACATTAGACACATACAGGTAAACAAATATACAAAATTTGTATATTTGATTGAAAAATTAACCCTAGCCGCATAACACATGTTAACGTGCTTTGTTTTTAAAAAATAACCGTTTATAAACATTTTTGTTCACAAACATGCATTTCATCCACTGATTTGGTACCCTGTCCCATGTTTTCTTGTTATCCCTTGTATGCAGTAAGTTTAAGAACTGTTACCCCGGAGTACTGCCTTGACATTCAAAATCACTGTATACATGTGCCACCTAATAGGCCCCCTTTTTCAGCTCCCACTTGTTTCACAGATATGTTTCTCACACTTCGCAAAGCTTTAATTAGCACAGGATATACTTTTCTTGTTGAATATTTCCCACCTAGTATATTTTCAAGAATTTGTTTACCACGGTGTATTTCTTGGAAAATGCATCTACCACAGGTATGAAAAACTAAGGTCCATAACTTTTCACATTTATTTACCACAGGGTATATAATTTATGAGTGAATTTTACACAGGGTATCTATTTTGGAAAAGTTATTTACAACACTGTATACTTTTCATGTTTTTTCATTGACTACCGGGTACATTTATGTTGACTTTTATTTACCACAAGATAAGGGTTTTTTACCCTGGGCTGCACATCACTACCAACATTTTTGACTCCACTAGAGGTCTCTAGCATTGATTTAAAATCTAATGTCATCAAAACTTAATAGTTTTTATTCCTGCATGATTTAAGCAGTTTAAATTTTTTTTCATATTTGCGTGTAGTCCTGCAGTTATAAGCAGCATGCATTGCAAAAATTATAAGATAAAGTCACAAATCATATAATACTGAGGCTGAAATCTTGTCAAGATGATGTAGTTGCCATAACAAGTATTAGGTGATGTTAAATAAATACTACTTAAATACCATGGTAATATTCATTACCTTTAATCATCTCTGTCTGGTCATCATTTAATTATAATGATTATAACAGTAACCTGTTGCTACTACTGCACTCAATATCCATATACAGATAAAATCCACTAGCTATTTTAGGGTAAGATTAAATCTCCTTGATATATTTTTATTAAAACCCTGGCTGCTACTTTGAAGGATTTTTGTGTAAAAAAACAAAACCTTCAAACCCTAGGGTTATGATTACATTTAATTATACTGAACAAATGGAAATGGAGATTTCATATATATATTTATTATCTTTATGTAGGGTTTCATTTTATCACCTACTTGGCTCTGGGAGAGAAGCTAAGATAACTGCAAAATGTGGTGACAATAAGCACTTGACTGATCTATCGCCATGGTAAAATTAAGATGTATTTGCTATTTTTCTTATGAGTACTTTTTCCAGAAATTTATTGAAATGAAATAATTTGAAAGCATTGTCATATAGAACTGTTCTGGATTCATAGTTTCGTAAATTACCCTCAGTTCCCACATTTGTGTGATTTCAAAAAATTACACTCTTGGATTTTAAAAATCTTCCACTTCCTTTCCTTATAATATTTCTGTCTTAAACTTTTTAGCTTCTTTCTTGTATATCATACTGTACTTGCATATTTTAGTATATCTATTTAGGTAGCATTACTCAGTAAGCTTGAGCTGTAAGGGCCTCGGATAGTTCCTAAAAATAAAAATTAGGTGGTGTAGAGGTGTGTCCCATTGGATTATAGTTAAAATATATACGATGTTTTTGAACAAGAATGATAGCTGTTGCTTGTGAAATTAACGAAAATCTGTGGGCGCATCACATGGCCTCGTATCA
>JAOXYB010023770.1:0-16436 GCA_028565635.1 Phoronis ovalis | reverse complement strand
AAAAGCTTAGAGGAGAGCTTAGAGAAGCCACCAAAGGGGATGAAAATAGCTGGGCTTCCAGGGGCCTAAGGCGGCCCATGGAACCCGCCCATGACAAGGGGCTCACATCCCCCCTTGGAATCCCCTGCTCGGTCCAGCCCTTGCGCGATGGCACAGCCACCGCTAAGATACATGACTGCCAAAGAAATTTTAAATATACTAAATGACTGGTAACTTTTTATGCCCACGAGGGACACACAGTCCCCAATGTTGAGAGCCAGGTTTTTATACCTTGTTAATTTCCATGCGCTATATGCCAGCCCTTTTGCTTGAAAGGCGGACGTGCTATAACCACTACACCGCCGCAGCTCTGATCTGATCACCCTTAAATTAGAACAACTATAACTTTTGAAACAAAATTTTATCTGAGACACCGTTTTGTAGATGTATATGTATAGCTCATTTATGCAAAGTTTCAAGTTTGTTGATGCAGGGCCAGTATGGACTTGTATTATTTTTGAAAATTAAAATTCAAAAAACTCATTTTTTCCAAAAATGGCTTTGATTATATCATATGACGGAATTCAGTTGTTTATTATAACCTCATGATTTGTAAAGTTTAGAATATTAACATTTTAAGATATACTTTCATATGTCTGTCTCTTCATTATAATTACTGAAACATAGGTTGACATGTATATTCTCACATTTTGTATCAAGATACTTTAACAAAGTCGGTCGGAATGTTAGGATGTCTGCAGTAAAAATCGCTGTAGACGGCAGAAAATAAACTTGACTTGTACCTTAATAAAACAAACAACAAAATGGACTTATGCCTAGATAATTTTTTTTTCTCGAAACATCAAGTTGCACATAACTTGTTGTTTTCGTAGATTTATTACAACTGTAAGAACTTACTTGTTTATATTTAAATTAATTATCGCATAATTGTCTTCGTATCAACATAGATTCTAAATATTAAAATATAATATTACGTACTTTTTGAAACTGGTGTTAGCGAAACGAATGTTGTCGGTAATTTTCGCACTGGTATGACTAATTTTATTTTTTCCTTATTTTTACTCTGAAACAAATCATCTTTACCACTGTGAATCTTCTCAAGCTCAGACTTTTTGTTTCGTTTCAATTTTGGAAGTATTTGATACTCTATACCCCTCTCACTAACCCCAAGTTCCATCACAGTGTCCGCCCTATCCTTTTTATGGGCTTTGAATTCTCTTGGAATTAACACGGCTTCTTTCCATTGAAGAGTCTTGTTCTTTGTTCTTCGGCTCATCTGAACAAATTGGTTTGGATCGTTTCTTCCTCGATTTTGACCTACTTGACTTGATCTTTTTAGTTCCTTCCAACTCTGAACAGATTTTTACTTAATAATTACCACACGGAATTGTATTTATTACTAGAGACCTAATTTTAAAATCATTTGTGGCATCATATTTAATCAAAACTAAACAGTTACATCGTCCTTGATTTCTCAGTGAGTGTTTCACGGCAAGTTCCGTTGTGAACAATGAACATAGTGTACCCGTTATCACATGTCTTATGAAAATACCTGCTGAAAAATTCCAACTTACGATCAGCTTATGTAGAGTGTCGAATGTATTAACTTCAGACACAGACACGTTGCAGATACCAGAATACTGTGGTACAGTTTTTGAAGCTTTCACCGGAAAGTACTGCGCTAATTCTTCTGGGCAATATGTGTTATCGTTCACATTCATTTCCGTGATGAGCAGCTCATCAGTTACGTTTAGTACTGAAGTGTATTCGCTGCACCTTTCGATGTTTTTCTCCTTTGTAGACTCTGAACATGAAATTTCTGATGAAATACCTTGGTTATTCTGGCTAAAGTCGTACTTTGCTTGAGCCAGGGGATAACTTGGTCGAAGAATAGAAACTATTTGTTGAACACTTTTAATTTGAGATAACTTTTACAATATTCCATAATATCGCAAAAATATTTTAGACTTAGGTTGCATTCACTTTTTCTGCATTGTTGCCATAGTACAAATTGTTATGATCTGCAGATAACGTGATGCCACATGCTACACGTACCCACGAATGGCGCGCAGCGCATACATGTAAATATTCTGAGATTACACGCGATCAGCTGGAAGAACGAAGTAGCACACACAATGAAATGAATTAGATTAAATTACATTTTTCCTTTTTTTGTGAAGCGATAAATATTGTTAAATACATGTTTAGATTTCATACTGTAAGGCAGCAAAATAAATTAGTTGTGTACATTTTCTCCCGGGGGTATTTACATATATATAATGAATGCGGCATGTGCCGCGCAAGAGGGTTACTTTCTCATGCACCAAAGAATTTCTTAAAAAGCCTCACCGCGAAGACTAGGCTCATTTTCCCAAGGTCAGCTAATGACATTAATATAATAACATCAAACATATGCGCATGCGTTTTCCCATTTTTAAATTTGGATCCCTTTTCATTGCCTTTAAGAAATTTTAGATACCCTATGCGTTGAGAACTGTTTTTGAAAAATGCCCGAGAAACAGAATTATGGGAAATTCAATCGAACTTTCAGACGAAGTTTGGTCAAATAGTTGGCGGGTTTCAAGGACGGTTTTGATCGATTTCGATACCCTAAACGCAAACAGTTAATCAAATCAGGTACCGTTTTGTATATTTTATAGAAAAATGTAACCCTAAATGCGTAACGCGCGTTAACGTGCTTTGTTCTTAAAATTCCTGTTTTGTTCTTAAAAATTCATCCTTTTTCTCCTTTTTAGTTCATGCACATGCGTACCAACCATTAATTAGAGTCGGACCCCCGCACGTGCCTGTCCTGCAGTACGTTCAGCTGGTAACTAGGTGTTTGGATAAAACTTGACTGTATCTAAGGGACTAAAAGTGGTAGGCCTACATCCCATTTTTTGCAAGAAAGAACATGAGCCTTTTAGCTGTTTTGTTTTATTTCTCGCTGATTTTCTGATGCATCTTTAGGAAAAGCTGTACCAGGTTTTTTTTACAAAGTTTATTGTGATTTTCCATATTAACAATTTTTAAAATTTTGGAAATTATTGTAAGAAAATCTAAATCCAGGTAATCAATAACTCGAAACATGTCGACGAAGAAGGTAATGTATATTCAAATTACTTAAGCAATATGAATTTATTCAGTGTATCATACGTACCATTGCAGTAAAATGCATGATAGACTTTGGTAATGCACAACTTATGTATACATATAGAAATTATATGGATTTCGGCAAAATTAGCATCCTTTTGTTCCTGGCACTTTTTTAGACGTAACGAATTTTTTAGTTGCTGAAGTTTAATAAAGACATCAAGTAATCTTTAACGACACATAGCATATGGTAGTCGTCTTTACGCTAGCTTAATGATATTCGGTGGACAGGTTAATTGAACAATTTTATTTTAATTGCTTATGTAACAGTTGACGATGTCACCAGCAGAGGCCGCCACGTGAAGGTTTACCTTTTTGATTATATTTCAGGTAGTCATTATGACAGAGTAATGAAACTCGAAGGGCAGGTTAACTGAACAGTTTTTTTAATTGGTTAAGTAATAATTGACAGGGTCACCACCAGGAGCCGCCATGTGAGTTTACTTTTTGTTTATATCTCAAGTAATCTTTACGATAGTGCAATAAAATTTGGCGGACAGGTTAGCAAACAATTATATTTTAGTAGGTTACATAATAGTAAACAATTACAACCAGGGGCCGCCACAAGCCTAAAATTTCTCACTTATATCTCGAGTAATTTATGGGATAGGGTAATGAAAATTGGTGGGCAAGTTATAAAAATAATTACCTTTTAATTTATTACGTAATCGGGGTCGCCAGTATCGACATTCATATGGTTTCATATGAGTCAAAGTATCTGTAGTTAATCAAGTAGTCAACAATTTATTCTTCAATCCAATTTAAAAAATTTGATGACAAATGGATTTGCTGGAAAAGGTCATGTTTTCACTCAACTATACTCTATCCTCCATTCATGGAATCAAGATCACAAACCTGGTACATGTAACACGATAATATTGAAAATTGCCAATTATTCACCACTGGCAAGAGTTGACATTCCTGATAATACTTTTGCTTTTCCAGTTGTCATAAGTGTCTAATTAAAAAATCCAGTAATTTGTTGCGTTAGTAAAATTTATGTTTCTTTTTACCAATTCTTTGTGTAAAAATCAGAAAAATAACAATTTTATCGAAAGAAGAATCTAGCTTATTTTTAGCCCCGATCCGCGAGCTTAACCTTAGCAACAACTGGAGATGATGTTATCTCCTCACATTAAAGTTTCTGCAGTATTTCGTTTGCTAAACAGTGAAATTCTAAATAATTTTTTTGCCATTCAAAGAAAAAAATCAAGGATTGCAGTACTCTCATGAAAATCACCGATTTACGTTCGGACGAAATTTCGTATTTACTATGAATCTTTCCAATGCATTTGCATTACAAATAAAATATATTTTGGCTTTGTGGTCAATCTTAAAGTATTAGATTTCATTTTTTTACAAATCAATCAGAAAATACATGTTGATTGCTAGTTAACATTCAAAGAATTCCGATTTCCAAAGGTCCTAATCCCAGTGCCACTGTACTGTTGCCACTGCAATTCGTATTTTCTATCAGCATATGGTTTTTTAGTCTATATTTATTTTTTCATGTAAAATAGGCGAAGGTTGTTTACTGAAAGATTATACGAGATAGGATTTTAAATGCCTCAGCCAACCACTTCCAGAATGTGAAAGCTGAATCCCTAATAAATCCATTATAACTGCTTGCCCCATAAATTCAGAAGTTGTTTATTTAAGAAAATATAAATAAGATACTGACAAGTTAACTTGAGAACCCTATTAAGTTAATAAAATAAAAATAAATCTGCGTGACACACAACGTATCCTAATATCGTTTTTTCATGTTATTATTAAGCAGTGAGCTGACATTGATCTTCTGTGTCAAGCCCACGTAAGTGAGACCTGTATGATATTTGGCGTAAGGTCACAATTGATGTAACCGCAGTGCTAGTGAAGAGGCTGGCCGTGCTGAAAGTAGTACGCCAACCTTAAATTTATGATTTTTTCTTTTTTCCTTCTTGGCGCTGGCTTTTTTGATTGTTTCTGTTTGAAAGGGAAATCACTATACAAGAGATTGAAACTAATATTAGCTTTTTAAAGTAAAATAAACCAAAATAACCAAAATTTGATAGGATTATTTGAGCTAGGGCAAAGCTATGGATTTTGTCAGTTGTTAGGTTGCATTTTCTTGGGGGTATTCTATATAGTGGAATAGCAAAAAATTTTTGTAGTCGTGCCTGCACGAAAAATTAACTGGGAGTAGTATACATACTAATCTTCAGTTCTGAACAGGTCATTTTTCTTCGCGCAATATTTGGAAATTTTTATATTGATTTAAATTGCATGAATTTACTATAGAAGTGGATCGGAAAATCAATTGTGTCCTTATACCATGATGCTCTTCTTTTTCTGGTACATATTCCTGTAAATTTAAAACAAATTTGCACCACCAATTCAATTACAATATTACAAATTTTAGATTTCATTTCATGAATCGTATTCTTAATTCAAGTTGTTATAATTGTAACGCAAAATGTAATACAAAATGATTTTAAATTTGAATATCTATTTTTTGATTAATGGGGTGTGTTTTATTCACATTTACAGATGCAATTTCAGAAAAGAATTGCAGAAACAGCTGGGGACAAATTGAGCAACAGGTGGCTTGTAGTGTTATTAAAGCTCTCACTGCAAAATTTAGAAACTCAAAATGATGCAGAAAAAAATTCCAGTAGTACCAGGGTACGATGTGTGTACTAAAACTCGATCCATTATTTCATAAAGATCTTTATCATGCATGGTTAATTGTTCCAGCCTCACCCAATACTATATAAACCAAGCAACAGAAATCAATGTAAATCTTTTCTGTTGATATGAGGTATAATATAGTATAATACATATGCTCAATATTTTTTTGAGCAGTTTTGTTTTCTATTTTTAAAGTCAGATAAGTCTTTATTTATAGCGTAATAGAATGGCAGTTTGCATCTATATAAAAACAGAAAATTGGGGTAAATCAACTGATGGAATAGCCATGAGAAGAATCTAGTTGGGCCATATAACCAGCTAAATGACTTTGTATTGTTGTAAAAAAAGTCAGAGTAGCTTTATTTGGAAGTGTGCCCAGATAAAATTATAAAATATGAATATAAATTGCGTGTCTACAACAATGACGTGCGTCACTACGTGAAAGGATACTAGAGTCTAGCTGTGACTGACGTTCAGGATTGTAGATTTGCTTTTAGATCCTTGCCCATAGGTCCTGTGTCACATTTACTTATCTTGCCTAACGACAAAACCTACATTTTCTTGCTACAGCCTGTAAAGACTCCTGTACCAAGTTATCTCGTGACATAAAGACAAGGGGTTCAACAATTGTGTCTGTCAAAATGAAGTTGCTACTTACAATGCTCCAGTATACCAGAGACGAATTATGTTTTGTAACTGAACCATCCCATAAGAATCCTTGAGCTACAATTGCATTTATGACTATTGGGCCATTACATATTGCAAACAAAATCTGTATAATTATAATAGTAAATGTACTCTTTCGCAACTTCTGCATTTTTTTAGAAGATGCGTGCAGCTTTGTGTGCTGTCTAATACGATAAAAGATAAAAAAATACATGAGATACAGTATGAAAGAACTAAAACTCAATGTCCCTCTGCCATATATATCTACATAAAATATGTTTTTGCTTTAACTATTATTAATGTGCCAGGCAATGTAACTAACGTAATGACAAATAGCCAACTAACTACAAGATACGCACAAATGCGACATTTTGTGACGATAAGCTTATGCTTTAACGGCTTCCAAACTGCTATCAGCACGTCTAGTGTCAAAGTTAGTAATGCTGAGAATTCTGTGATTACAATGCACTCGTATACAAGTGCTAAGATTTCAAGTTTCACTTCTACATCTTTGTCCACAAATAGACCGTTTATAGCAACTTCATATCCACATGTAACTTCTTCATTCATATCTGATGGAATATAGATAGCAGTGTAAATGAAAGTAAGACTTGACACAATAAAATGTGAGCTCGCCAAATTCAGCAATAAAAATGTTCTTGGCTTTTTTCGTTGTATTGAAAACAACCCAACGAAAGCAGTGATATTCATTAGACAGCCAACTCCTGAGATGCACAATGGTATGCCATACTTTAAAAACATTGATAATGCCAAACATGTGCCATTGTAGGATTGAACTGCATTAAGTGTCATTTCTGATTCAATACAATTTCGATCCATTTTTTCAACTATTTCCGTACATCTATAAATAGGTGAACATTCAAATTCGTTCAAAAGCTTTGACCTATAAATGAGATCATTCAACACATTACTTAATATATAGTAGAGATATTACACATCTTCTAGGTTACTCAACCTGGTTATATAAGTTGAATTGTAATCCAGAGATCCCTGGCTTTGATCTCATTCGCAAATCGAAAGTTATTTCAATTGTGGCTTTTTACACAGCAAATCTTAAATGAGTAATAACTACTAATATCTGCAGCTGTAAAAAGTGTTCCTGCTATCGTGCGAAATTAGTTTACTCGACTGCTGTGTAGCAAGCTTCCCAGGGTTTCTTACAGTTGCACCTTCAGCCTCTTTGCGTGATATGGAGCTTCGTTGAGTAATCAAGAATAGTCCAGATCAAGTGTTAGAATAATCAGATGATGCATCAGCAATAATAACATTTTTCGTGAGATATAGTTTCCTTACACATTTTCCAGTAATCCGTAGACGATTAGTCTGTATCCTGATCTCTTGCTAGAGTTACGGCGTTAATTTTCATGTTTAGCTCTTGCAAGTTCACCAATTACTATTCCAGTAAATAACCTATCCGAATGCTATTGATGAAATTCAAAGATGAAATTTAATTAAAAGCAAATATCTCGCATTGTTAAATACTTTAATGTTTTGGAGGTTTAAACAATATTATTATAGCTCTGATTCATCTCCAATTTTATTCGTATCAAAATTTATTCATAAAATACATAAACATGCCCTCATAATTATAAGGAGGCTTCTACGCAACTATGACAATGGAATGTGATACTTATAATAATTAGTGAGCTGTGGCTTTATGAGGCCGAAATAAAGCAGTTAGGTGGAATTTGCTATCATCAGTCAAACTTATAAGCGTACGCACGCCAGCAACTAAGGTTATAACCTAAGTTTATATTTCGCCACTAGGTGGATATGGGGTCAAAGCTAAAGAAGGCTATTCTCTAGGAGTCCTGATGTAAATATATAATATATTTTGTAAATAACAGTATTTATACCCCGGGATTAATATATCTGATGTTTTAAAAGAAAACTGATGTTTTTTCAGTGCACCGCGTGGAATGAATATAAACTTTTCAGATGAAAAAAAGGCGTACGTACCTAACTAGACAGAAATCTTTTCCAATGTTTCATGTAAGTCCAAAATGATAAGTAGGCCTATAACGTACGAGAACATGGCTTTGGGCCTTTTGGTTGCAAAACACCAGGCTATAGGTGGTATGCCATGAAGGGTTTTACCAGGCTTTTTGATACCATAGTTCAGCCAAATTTTAGATTATATGTATAGCATTATATTCTATTAGGGCCTGTAGATATAGTTTGAACATACTTGGTATGACAAGTAATTGTATGTACCAAGTGCAGCTACACTGGGAGATATGGGCGGGAAAACACTCAAGCGCAGGCACATGATATGCTTGCTGTCACTACGTTAAGGTGTTATAAATTAGTGAATATGTCAGATGATAGCGTACTAAAACAGATTTTTTTTAAACTGCATACCTAGTTAGCACAAAGTAGAACTAAAAATAGATCATTTCATGTTATGAAATATTTTTCACAGTTAGAATTAGGTCATCAAATAACATTGATTCAAATTTAAATATTAATCAAAATCATGAGTGGTGTAAATAAATGCATCTTTAAGAAAGAAGAACGTCTATGGTGCAATAAGTTAAACAGGGAACATGGCATAAGAAAAAACCAGGATAATAAAAAAACTGAGAACTTACAAGTTAATTAAGTCAGATATCAAGGCTGAGCCATAGGTTAGTTTATAGACGTAGAAAAGCCATGTACAGTGTTAGAAGTAATTTGGTATAGAATCTGGTAGATATAGGGAATTCCACTAAGTTAATGAAAGAGTATGTATATATTGTAGTCAAAATTGTGTAGAGTATGAAAAACATGTTGTACTATTTTGTTCTTTCTATCAAGGCCTCAGGTTAGCTTTGCTTAAAAAGTTGAATGACACAATTCTACATTCAAATAAAATGTCAGGTGATGAAAAACTGTTTAAAATTATATATAATAGATAAAAAGATTTGCAGACTGGCCGCTAAAACTATCAATAATTATGTTAGAATGAAAAAAGTATATGCTGTATAGGTTTATTTATTTCTATTCAATATACATTGTGCAACAATTATCTTTATATTTATTTACTTTATAGCTTTTGTTCTTTTAGTTTCTTGAGTTTTGTTTTTGTATGTTAATCTGTATATGTTTTATTGTCTTACACTATGTGAGTGGCTGGTGTTTTTTAAAATGTGTTTGTATTTGTACTTAATCTTCTATACCAGATGAGATTGAGCTGTTTATGATATCTTATTTTATTACATATCCGCAACATTCCTTCTCACCTTACACAGCAAATAATTGCAATTTGTTGATTAGTACACTATCAAATTTGACGGTATTTAAAATAGAAAGCAAAACCATTTTTGTTGCCTGTTGACATGTTTCGATACAACACCAGGCGGATTCGGGTAGCTATGACTACTCTTCCACCCTGAAGGTAGAAAAGTTAGTATCCTTTGGAGCTACCGGTGAGAGACAATGTGCAATGAATGTGTAGTATCAAAATCATCGTTTATGAATATAGCATACGTAATACTCGGTATTTAGATTATACAGTAAAAGTATAAATGTATAGGGTACATTGCTATAATAAATTTAGAGCTTGACGCTGTTAGAATGTGTACTGTATTATGTTCAGTGCTTTCGTCAGTTTCGTGTGACTCCGAGTCCGATATGATCGGGGATATTTAAAAAACCTGCTCTCTAGGCAATGGCATAGGCATTGGGCAATCATTTTAGTGATTTATTTCTTTTATCTAGGTTCAGTTCACATATTTACAAGTTACGTGATGTATTGAAGACCGTAGGTTATTATTGCAATTTACTAAAACTGGAAAAATGTAAAGATAAAAGGCGATCATAATTTATACACAACCCCAAAAGTTTCTATAATCTAATCTAGTTTTTTTAATAATTTGTATTTCACTGTAGGATAAATGAACTCTCAAGTTTTATATTTTACCAAACTGTGTATGTAAGTTAGGCTACTAATCCTAGCTTGTAACCCGACTTGTAACCGCAGTTAATTCATGATCACACCACAATGACCACATATTAAAGAGACAACATGACGTCATGAAACCAGTTCTAGATTCCATTGGATCTAGCTGTAGTCTTTCAGAGACTTAAATAAAAAGATCATATTCTTGATATTGCTTTTAAATACTAGTGTCCAGATTAATGTTAGTACGATTGCCCTTGTACATATATGTACAAGACGTGAACAGTAAACCACTGTAAGTTATATAATAACTATATTTTCACCTTAGGTCTTCAAGTATTACTTCCCATTTCTCATTAGGTTTAAAATTTGTGTTTGCTGTAACTTATAGTACTTTGCCAAGTAATGTGAAGTATTTAACTTTTACAGTGAACAATGGGTCGCTATTCTGACAGTGATGATGGTCAAGACCGATACAAACGTTCCAAGAAAAAGAAGAAAAATCGCTCCAGATCTAGGTAAAATGATATCATAGCATCATAACATATTCCTGGAACTGACATTTATAGAAAAACTGGGCACCAATGCATGCATGTGAAAAAGGATAGAACTTCTTTGAATGCTACGTGTTAAGGTGGCTCAGTGGTGTAGTTATATATAATGGCTACTGTAGACAGACTCCAAAATATCAAATATTGCAAACATTATCTACCAATAATGCAGTACTATTTAGTATAAGTTGTAATGTTGAATAGTTAAACACTACATTATCACTCTAAATTTATAAAATTTGCAATTCCTAGAGAAAAGTACCTCAAAAGCATGACGAATCAAGCAAATTTTGCACTAATTTTTATTAATAAAGTTTACAGTTGTGGCTGCAGGAAGATGTTTAGTTCAGCGGTCCTAGCATTCCACATGGCACAATGATAATCTAGAGGCAATGGGTATTGAAATATTTAAATAGTCATTTTAATCAGTTATATAAGGGATATTACTTCACACGGGTGCTGTTAAGGTTCTCCATTTGGCAGGATTTTGCGTAAATGCTTAAATTTAATATTACAAATTCATAATTTTAAAGAAATAAATAGTTTTGTATCAACATTTATTTGTCCTTAACCAAAGTGTATCAGATTCTTAATTCCTACTGATAACCCTGGTTTCCTGACGAGAATTTTTATTACTATAAAAATGGGCTTTTCCATGTATATGTAATAGACAGAGTAAAAAATCAAGCAATAGTGGTGCCATCTGAACTATCTATACGGGCCATCCTAAAGGGTACATTATTATAAAGTATTGGTATCTAGGATAGTTCTTATCTAAGTCAACATGTTTTCACAATCATTTATAGTCTCACAAAAAAAGGGTTATTTCTGCCAAAAGTTGAAAATTAAAAAAAGCTAAAGATATAGTTGCTTTATTTAAATTGACTAACATGCGAGATTCGAAATGTTTGTAGCTGCATCATAGTGTAATGTTTGTTTCTTGGTTAATCCAGTTTTTCATAATCGTTTCATAAGTGCCTACCTTAAATTCACCAATTTTCACCATACATGTCTTGTTGCCAATGTTTTAATAAAACATTTTTATCAGCTCTCTGCCGAATCTTGTATTTCACTTCAATATACATAGCTTAAGTAACATAAAACTGATATTAAACTTGATAACATTTCACAGTTGCTACTAGATGTGATGGTGCATGCCGTACTTGACTGTGATGTTCCACAAAAGTGCACTTATTTTGTAGAAACAAGACAGATAATTTGTTGAGTGCGAAGGTACATAGATGTGATTGTTGAAATGTACCAAGTTTTTATATGGCTAATAGTGACAGATTTTGGGATGGCAACATGAACATTGCGAGTTTGACTGTATATAAACAAAACTCACCTATTTTAGTTCTAAAATATTCAAAATAATGTTCCACAGAATTTTTTTTATTGCAGATCAAAAAGTACTGAAAAACACAGTGCAAAGTATAAAAAATCTAAGAAATCAAAGACCAAACGTCACTCCAGAAGCAGAAGCAAGGACAGGACCAGAGATAGGTCAAGGTCATATGATAAATACAGAAGATCAAGAAGCAAAAGTAGATCTCGCCGTTCAAGAAGTCGGTCAAGAAGAAGGTCAAGGTCTAGAAGCAAAAGTATATCTCGAAGGTCAAGAAGAAGGTCTAGGTCACTTGATCGTAGATCTAGGTCACGAAGTTATGATAGGTATTCCTCAAGATATTCATCAAAATCTCGACGTTCAAGAAGTTCTTCTATGAGAAGATCCCGGGATAGGTAATCAAATCCACTACTTCATTAATATATAGGACTGTTAATAAAACTTAGTAATCTTAGGCCGTTACTGTGAGCCTGTGGTGTCCCAGCTCATTAATAGCCAAGACCAACCAACTTGTAAAACAGTCACCTTTCTTATACACTGACTCTTGACTGAAATTGTTAGGTTATGTACGACAACCTAGCATTATATTAACTGATACTTGGTTGCTAGATTTTTTAAAACATTTTAAGCATTCCTCATATATCACTACAAAGCTTTAATGCAAATATTCAAAAAAAAAATTATAGTATAGAGTATATCAGTGCCAAAACTGTATTTACTGGCATGAAAAAACACGACAGTCTATTATTTTATGTTTCAGGGATAAACACAGTAGACAATCATCAAGAAGTCCTAAGATTGACATTGGGTAAGCTACACGATTAGGCAATAAACAAATGCAAGGTTTTCTATTAATATTACAGTTACTTTAAATTGGCTATTTGGTAACTATAGTATTGACTAAATATCAAATACAACAGTGAAATAATTATGTTTATTCTTCATTAGTGTTTGATGATTTAGTATTTGATTGATGCCAAAGCACAAAAAGTGATATTAAATTCAGTGTAATGTAGTGCATTATTGATAAACATTATGTTAAAATTCCTCAACATTTTCAGCATGAGTGATCCTTTGATTTCATATCAATTAAGTGAAATGTTTTCAAAAATTAAGAAAGCTTTCTCCTGGTCTATATTATTAGCATATTTTAATCACTAATTAAATTTAGGTCTAATTTCGTTGACATTTTTTGCTGTTAAAAAAACAAAATACTCACCTGAATATCAAAAGACAATAAATCTGTATTTAATTATCAGTTTCTGTACTTTGCAAATCCTTAATACAGTCATATGTTTTAATTTGATTAATACAACAGTCTTTCTCTTGCAGTGATCATATGATTCCTGGGTATGATGATATGGTATGTATATACCTAGCTTTAAATAGTGGTCTCAAATTTGGCATTATACAAGTACAATGGTACCAACCTATTATCTCAGCAGGTTCACAAGGCACCCAGATGCATGATCATACATTAATAACCAACATTTTATTGTTTGTAAAGCTTGTGAAAACACATCATGCACAAATATCTATTTTGCAAAACATGTCACAAAATTCAATATAGTGAATAACATGATTTGCAAGTTGCTAATAATATTTTCAAATCAATTTTTAAGACAATGGTTGAACAACTTTGTGGTATTTGCGTGGGGCTGCTTCCTTCCCTGGCCTTCGAGACTGAGTTGTAACTTTCACGATTTATGAACCTTCAGAATACATTTTTGTGCTGAATTTGCTTGAAGCAAATACAAATACAAATAACAAATATTTTAAGGAATACATGTTGTCTAATTTGCACATGTAAATTTACTTCATATTTGAGTAAGACGAGTTATAACACATTCTATGCTTCATAAACAAATCGCATGTATTGAGTGTTATGAAAATCAGAGATCATTGGTTGGGACCATTGGAAGTAATTTTTCATCAACTTCAGTAGCGACAAAATCATTTTGTATTATGAACCTCATGAATATTTCAGTTTAGTTGCAAATCTAGGTGACTACATGCCTACACCTGATCTTTTTGTGCTGCCTCAATTGTTAATATTTTTATAGCAGACTGAAGACCACCTAGTTTAATAGCTTTTGGTAAAGCTGTGTTTTAGCAGCTTAGGAAAGAATTCCATTAATTTTTTGATACATTGTTACATATAGAAATTTTGATTTCAGTCTTTCGGTTTGAGCAAAATAAAGTTAATCTATTATCAAATAAAAGTAAAGCCGTGGGTCAGAGAAAAAACAAGGAAATTCCTCATTTTAATACTGTTAGAACCACAAATATACAGTCAGCAGTAATAAAAACTGATACGGGATTGTATTACGTATTGATTAACTTATGACATTTAGCTAAATAATAGAAGTTGCATTTTTAGTAATAGTTGATGCTTGTATAAGCGGCATCTTGTGGCAGACATTATACATTGTAATACAGTCACATGTATTGTGTCAAAAAAGCATAAATAACAAAAAGGTCAAGGATAGTTTAATAAGACATTATTTTAAGAATGTATTAGGTTATCATGTGCTTCACACATCAGCATGTACTATGTTTCTAATTAAATATCTGACATCATTTTCCTACAAAAGGTATATTTCAGTGAAATTTAACCACAAAAACTGATTCAAAACAAATTTCATAGGTCCAGTGTGTAAACCTGTGAATTATTTTATAAATTAAGATTTAAAGTCCAGGCTATTATGAATGTTTTAAACAGTTTTAATTACTCTGTATTTCAGACAGCAGGAGAACAGAACCAAGCACGCTTAAATTTAGCACTCAAAGCTGCAGGTAACTTGTTTTAAATAATTTTTTGTGCCATCATCAAGGCAAAGTTTGTAGTTTAATACACAAATATACAAAGAGCTTTAACTAGCTTGCCGAGTGCTGTTTTGCACAATGTTAATGTAAAGAGAAATATGGCTGCTGAATCTCAAGAATCACTTGTAAACAAAAGAGTAATAATAATAAATAAGGTATTTACAGTTTGATATTGTGTAACCACGGGGTCACATCTCGTTGCAAACGGTAGAAAGTTATTGCGAATGGTGGAGTGACTGAAAAGTGACTTTACTATTTAATATTGTGTCTTCCAGGCTGTTCCATTTTAATTGAACTTTGGGGATAATTATATATTTTGCTGTGTCATGAAGTCAGGTGTTAATAAATTTTATTTTGTTGTAAGATGTGCACTTGTCTACAATCAGGCTTCTATTATGTGTACAGTGCTTCCTCTGAAATATTTTATTTGTAAACAAATACATCAGTGTTATTCTCAAGTGACAACAAAAGGTTGTCAAAGGGAAGTCCTCTGTTATACCCCCCAAAAAACTTACTATGAGAAACACCTGCTTAAAATTACTAGTACTCTGCTGATGCTATTTTTATTGTAGCGGATGCTGATCAGAAGTTGAAGGAACAAGGAGCAATACCAAAAGA
Source organism: Phoronis ovalis (assembly GCA_028565635.1). Classification (NCBI taxonomy): domain Eukaryota; kingdom Metazoa; phylum Phoronida; family Phoronidae; genus Phoronis; species Phoronis ovalis. The sequence continues at coordinate 706 of JAOXYB010023770.1, read as the reverse complement.
CACGCTTACAACAGCAGAAATAGCAACCCGCCAGATAGCCATCCAGAAGATTGAGAAAGATGATTTTGCTCCTTCTACCTTTTCATCAAACAGAAAAAATCAGGTACATTAATGTACAAGTGTATTTAGGAAAATGTGTTGTAGCTGTATAGTATCTGTGACCAAATATGCTAATACAGACAGTTTCTATTTACCATAATGTTCTGTAAGATGAAGAAATGTAGATCTTCCTTTTAGAGCTTATGTTCACTAGAGCTTTATTTTTTCACAGGGATCTTTGCAGTGTGAGAAGTTTGGTTGAATCTTGATTTGTCTGTTATAATAATTACTTAACAATGGTGGTGGACCATGTTGGAGTATTTCTTCTAAGCTATTTTTCATTGCAGACTTCAACAAAAACTTCATTATCAACTCATGATGATGCAATATTTGGTATTGCTCCCATAAATGCAACTACTAATGGGAACAAGACGATTGTTATTGATTACAAAAACCCAGTCTCAATAATCCACCCAAGGGTAAGTATTTTGACTAAAAAAATGCAAGTATAATTCTAGTTCTATAAGAGCTATTGTACTACATTTGTACAGGGTAAGCGAAAAGGTGATGAATTAATTATATATATATGTTTATATATTGACATGGATGTGAACAGATTTGTGGTTATAAATAGCTATGTAAATATGTTGGGATGATGGTAATTCAA
>JAOXYB010023759.1:0-16439 GCA_028565635.1 Phoronis ovalis | reverse complement strand
AATAATCTTGCCGTGGTTGATTAGGCTAACAAAGAAAATAAAGGATAAAAGATGATGTAGGTTTGTTGAACACATGGTGTAGGAACACTCATTATATAATTAACACATTTTAGGCAGTGCTTATACATTCAAATAAGTTAATCCAAGCTCATACGATTACAGCATAGAGGAAGAAAGGAACCGCTCCTAGCCTAGGAAAATGGTCAGGAAATCGTGACCGTTTTCGAAACAACTTTTAACATGATTTTTATTGGGTTTTCTAGGATTTTTTCTCCCCAGAAATTTCGTGACCGTGTTCCAGAAAGCGGTGGAAATCCCCATGTATCCGCGCCTGCTGGATGCCTGCTAATAGTTTCCTATCAATTAAAAAAAAACCACACAGGTGGAATTTTGATAGCATTGTCCCTTTTTTGTGCTTCATGTCTCCAAAAGACCTTCATATCTTGTAACAGCATGTAAACTATACACATTTCCTTTCCAATTGTTTTCCAACTATCTGTGGTTCAAACTGATATTGTATCATTAATAGTCAGAAAATACTTACCAGAAAAAATGGGCCTTCTGACAACCTGTGACATTCCTTGATTTCATTTAAATGTTGGTCAAATACATGCCTGTCTAACACATGGTCAAACAGAGCCCCCTGGTAAGGATCTACAAACTCCACCTCCAGACCATACTGCCGATATGTACACTGTAATTCAGGTAGAACTTCTTGCCAAAGTTTTTGCCGTTCAATCTCAAAATCTGTAAAAACATCATATAATTCGCTAAACAGGCATTTTAGGACATAACTTTGCTTTTTACATGCATTTTGCCAAATTATATTAACATAGCACATGAAAATTTCAATTTTTCCATTTAGAAACTTTAAAGATTCTTTGATATCATTTTCCTAAAATTATTATTTCAATGTTGTGCAAGTTACATTTTTTGTACAACATATGATTTGCAAAAAGAAAATAATGTGGGAAATACTTGTGGGTGGAGTGTTTCACTGAGGATAAAACCTGAATACCTATACCTTTTAAAAAATAACATGAAGCTGAACTGACAAAATGTATTTTAATACTCATTAGACAGCTCTTTTACCCAAACTGCTGCAAACTCTGTACAATTATCCACAAATACTACCTCATCTGTTTCATTTATACTATATACCCAAATTTTGGTGTTAACAAGTGTTATCTGTCTGATTAATGGAACTCTCATATATATAACATTTGCTTTTATTTTTACACATCATAGTTTATCAAATACAAGCAGAGATGGGGGTGCTTATTTGGAGGAAACGTCAAATTTACCAGCTAGTTGGTGTGTGAAGCAATATGGGTAAACCCATGACCTGGGGGGTTATATACCTGGGTCTGGTTACCGGGATGACAATTTTGGGATCTAGTTTATACTGCTTTTCCTTTTTATTTTTGGATTACTACAATTCTGAATTTCAAAATTTTGGATTGCTTCCATTAATTTTATTAGTCAAAATTTTAGATTGCTCCGACATCAAATATTTTCAAATTTTGAATAACTATGCCTACATGCATATTTTGGAAAAAATAAACCATATTTGCAAAAACAGTGAAAACATTTTAGATCATGTTGGGTACAGATACTATATTCTTTACTATTGGCTATATTTACACATATAATGTTTTTCACTACAGTTAGCTGTTGCAACTTGACCATTATATAATTTTGATACAGACGGAAGCACCAGACCATTCTGTCTGGCTGGCAAACCTTAAATATGTGATCTGCCTGGCAAGAGGGAACAATAGGTTTTTCACAAATTTCAGCTGGTAGCTGTATTTCAGCTGGCAGATACAGCTATGCTGCATATTCACAAATTTCAGATGGCAGCTGAGATTATTTCAGCTGGCAGATACAGCTTTGCAGCATATTTAGCTGACTGGCAAATAAAAAAACTCAGCTTGCAGGTAAATGGGGAACAGATATGGCCTTCCAAGCTACACCAGCAAATGGTTTATCTAAGCATGAAACATGTAAAAAATATGTTGGTTTGCTACATAACCCCCCAAACAAATTATCCTCATTGGATGCTTCTGGACAGATAAGGGAACTGATAAAGATAATGGCTGTGTAAGCCTACTATTCCCAACCACCTTATGACCTTCATATAGCCAACTTCAAATCGTCGGAGCAACATTTCCTCTGTGGTTCTTGATGTCCCATGAAGAGAGGTCAAAAGTATTAGATGCAACAACAATGATGTAGAGGGTATGACTAGATGCCCATTTACATTTATTTGATGGGCATAAGAGGCACCCCATTCCATGCCAAAAGAGGCAATCCATATTCAGCAGTACATTCCGGTGAGGTCCACATGATAAGTTTTCCCTCCCAGGAACTACCATACTATATTTCTGTTTTATAAATTAGGCCCTCCCTCAAATGGAACTTTTTTTGAACTGCCTACTAGTAAATAGATCAGCAGGATGATGACAAATCTATTAATATTATTGGATTTTCCGTTATATTACTTTCCCAATTAAATTACATTTTATCTAGAAAATGTATTATTACAAAAAATGAACAGACAGCTCTTAGAATTAATGGTAATATCAATATCATTTGTTATCTTAGAGAAAATTAAATATCTGACAACGCAAGATAAATGATAGCTTTTGAAAAGACTTACTATACAATTACCAACAAAACATAGCTACAAAATATTAAAATAGTCCAATCTTAGATGAATGTCTTTACACTACATTTGATGCATTCTTGATTGACGTCATGTAATCTTTAAAAAATTCTGTTAAACTGTCAAGTGCAATGTAATTTGTCAAATTTATCACTTACATAGATGCTATATAGTTAATTACTAATCTCATTAGATCATGCACTTTTACTTTGTAAAATTGTTTATTTCGTACTCTGTGTCAGTATCATATGTCAGCTTGTTTGTTGAGATTACTTGTAACTATCCTGATTTAAACCATTAGATACAACGACAATGATGCAGAGGGTCTGACTAGATGCCCATTCACATTTATTTGATGGCCATAAGAGGCGCCCCATTCCATGCCAAAAGTTACCAAAACGGGCAATTCATATCCATAGGTACATTCCCGTCAGGTCCACATTCTAGGGTTGGTAAATAGTCCTTACATATGTAATAACTGTTCAGTTGAAGTATCACAATTCATTTTCTACCTGCTAATTCAAGGTGTTTGGGTAATACATTTTATTTCTGACCCAGCATTGTTATTCTTTGCTGTCATAAACTGCTACATATATACAGAACAAGTCATACAGTCTGATTTGATAATTGTATTTAAAAAAAAATATTTTAAAAGATTTCACGAAAGTTTATGTGAACCAGGCCAGGATACCATTGATAAAGTTTACATAAAACTATACTTTATAAATATTGTGCTTTCTCTTGTGAACAAATTTATTTTCCATACATTCTGAAATAAGAACTTAAAGACATCACTAATTTTTGTAACATCTAGATACAAAATAGGTAAATATGCATAATAAATATATACTTCAACCTATGCTTTAGTAATTATAATGAAGATATAATCTACATATAAAACTAAGTATACATGTTTAAAAAGTTAATACTCTACAAGGTAATACAAATTCACAGGGTGTATGTAGTTTCCATTTGACCATATATGACCTGATAAAGCCATTTTTGGAAAAAAAATGAAATTTTTAAATTTTAATTTTCATAAACAGTTAAAACAGTCAAAAGCTCCTGCATCTACATACACAAAACTTTGCACAAATGACCTTTGCATATACATCAACACAACAGCAGAAAATTTTGCTTTGTTCAAAAGTTATGTGAAATTTTTGAAATTTAAGGGTCAGAACAAAAGAAATAAAATCCTGCCCTTTAAACTTTCAAATTTATTCTGTAAAAAAAGCAAAATTTTGAGTCACAGTTTCATTGTAAAGATAATTTTTTTGAAGTTTCAGCTTTGTAGGTGCACGGATTTTGACCTATTTTTTTAAAAATAAAAATTGAAAATACCATATTTTGCATAAGTGGCAACTTATCAGATCGAAAAACTTAATTTCAACCTTTAGTCATTAGATTCATTAACATATAGTATAACCTTTGCAAAATATATGCTTTTAAATGTCTATATATGAAAATTAAAAAAGAATTATAGCCAAATAACAGTGTCACAATGTCATCTCGAGTGCTTAAGTAATCTGCTATAAAATCTTATGATCATAGAATCTTAGAATACATGTAGTTGCTACAGTAACAAAAGCAGATGAAGAATTTTAACCAGAAATTTAAACTACGGTAGTATTATACAACAAAACTAAAATGTTAAAAGATTTCTATGGTAACAGATGATCTGTTAGTTTGTACTAAACTAGCCAAAGTACTTATAGTTATTAATATATAATTATGCGAACAAATAAAATGTCTTTATCTCCAGACCATAATTATCATGACTAAGCAGGAATTGGTATTTGTTTTAACAATTACATAATTATGTAAAGTACGGAAAACATGCTATTGTGCTTTTTAAAAATTATGCTTTTGTGACTAATATTTATACCATATAACATATAGAAACCTGCTTTGAAAGAACTAATATATGATATTTTTTTAGTTGATATAGCAGAATATATAGGCATTTGGGTTTATTATTTATATTGAAAATGTGCACTTCTGTCCAGTCAGGAAACATGGAAGCTACGAGTTATGGAATGGACTACTACTGCTTGCTTGGGGCTGTAGCAAGTGGTCAGGCTGGTCAGTGCACAGAGACTGAGAAGTGAATCAGAAAATGTTATTTTTCTATTTCAAGTTCATTATTAAGTAAAGAGGTCTTCCACATGTATGGAGATATATATTATACTAGATTACTTTTATCATACACTTCACATAAATATTAGTTATCAATTTGACACTGCAACAATTACATATCAATTTACTGCACCTGAATATTAATTATTGTCCACATTATGTTTATTACAAGCATATATTAAATTAACATAACATATACTGTACATTTTCTGCTGCATGCTAGTTAAATCACACAAAAACTATATTTTATTTTGCATCATTCTGAAAGATATATGTGATGCTGTCACTTAATTAAATACTTAAAAAGATAATATCTTATGGCATGGAGCCACAGACTGTCTACGTTTAAACATGACAGTACACTTCATCCCAATTTCATGTTTCCTACGACACTATGCAAGTATATGGTGGGACTAGTATCAATAAGTATATGTTGGGACTAGTATCAATAAGTATATATTGGGACTAGTATCAATAAGTATATGTTGGGACTAGTATCAATAAGTATATGTTGGGACTAGTATCAATAAGTATATGGTGGGACTAGTAGATCAATATGTATATGGTGGGACTAGTATCAATATGTATATGGTGGGACTAGTATCAATATGTATATGGTGGGACTAGATCTAGTATCAATATGTATATGGTGGGACTAGTATCAATATGTATATGGTGGGACTAGTATCAATATGTATATGGTGGGACCAGTATCACTAAGAAATTTGAAACAGATATTACTTTTATTAAAAAAATATTATTTAACCATCAGATGGATGTATCTAAAGTGTCTGGGGCCTTAAACCAATATGATTAATCTTTCTTTGTATGCATATACTAGTCAATTGTTCAAATAATGGGATTGATGGTTCTCATATCCTACTAAAATCATTGAAAGATTTCCTGTATCTGTACTAAAAGATCTGTTAAGATACAGAAACATTCTTTCAAGTATTGATTGGACATGTACGCAACAGCAACAGCCAGTGACCCTCCCTATATTTCTTTAGATTAAGGTAAAGGGTAAGTTTTGTAAAGTAAACAGCAAGATTTTGTGGAAAACACTATCGTTTTCCAAAAAAAATTGTAACATTACTGCTTTGAAATATAACCTATTAATGAAAATATTCAAAGAAACTACTATAGGACAATGATATTGAAATTCCAAAACGATTTAACTTGCAAGTATATATGTCCATGCAGCCCTGTAGTTAAAATAAACGTCATTCATCGAAAATATTCACAAGCGGGTATGCAAATACCAATGATATATCATTATTATCTATATTTAATATCAATGCCAATAAATATATTCCTGTGGTTAATAATTAGCAGCTAATTTGCTAGCTTTTAGCTATAACTACACGGAAACTACATGGCCAATGAATTCAAATGATAGTAATATAAAAAACATAAAAAGTGTAATTTACAGGTCAACAGCTAGTACACGACTATCATTTATCAGCGGTTAATAGTTTGAAAACAATTTAGCCTCTCACATGGCCACCAGGAAATATGGTGGTGCCAAAAGATTATAAAATTTTCTTTAGCTCTAAGTTGGATTTAAACCCTGAGTTTTATACTCATATATGCTGCATAAAGACCTGAGACTAATATAACTAAAGGGATAAGAAACACAGCATTGCCTTTGATCTATCACTGCCTCTCGATTCATCAATTTCATGGTTAATGTACCCAATTACATAAATAAAGTTCTATAGATCGCGCATGTCCAGAAAGTACGGGCATGCGCACAGAACCCGGAATTAACTTTTTAAATCGCCATCTTTAAAGTTACCGTGTTCACGCTTATTTGTTCGCTGCTGCTATTTTATTAATTTATATCGTTTATTTTCGCTCTGTATGTATATTTGTTAGTCTTATTTAGTGTATAGTGTTTAGTTAGTTTTGAAATGTATTCTAACGATGATTTTGTGGACTGGGACGATCTAGATTTAGACAGTTTGTTGGGAGAGTACACGGAATTTGAAAATGATGCAGATGATGTTGTTGATTCGGAAAACGATCTCGATGAAAATATGGATGTAGATGTGACACCTGAAATATTAGTTAAAATTTTATATTTATCCGTAACAAATGTAACTACGACACATTCCAAAATGGCGGTCCATGAGCATGGGACTAACAACGCGCGCGGCCGAGATTTCAACAGGATGTCGGCGGTACCTTTGATCTGTAATTGAGTTGCTTATCCCTTTAGTTATATTCGTCTTAGATAAAGACTGTAAAGAGCTTAGTTAATTTCAAGTAAAAACAAGGCATCATTATACTATTCTTTACAAATTCAGTCATCCGATATTACAATCCAATTTGCTTAACAGGAACTTTTTTATGTTGGGCTGTCTACATATTGTACTGTACATGTTTATTTGTACGTGTTTAGCTCAAATTCTTTCTTACTAAGTTCTAGTAAATATGATTACCAAAAGCAGTAATTGGGTTTGACGTTGATGCTTATAAACTTTGTTATTTCATGCAGGTGTACTCTGTACATTGAGTTTCTTATGCTGCCAATTAATAGTAATTATTTTACTTAATATATTCTCATTATGCATAAAGATCAAACTAGTGCGACTCCTTGGCATCGTGGTGTGTGGTACTATGCCCCTGACTGAGCATTGATACACTTAATAGCTATATGTGATGTACCAAATAAAGATACCATGGGCTAACATCTCAGTCTTGTTACGCCTGAATTCAAATTCCAATTTTTAAAAAATTGTAATGATCTCTGGAATTTTATTGCTTTAGTCAGAAAGTACAACATGCTGACATTACAAAACACCCAAAATTAAAATGCCAGGCCCCCCAAAAAAGAAAAAAAATATGTGTATTAATATGCCGGTACTATATTAGCAGCTAGTGTCAACAAAGCCTCGTGCTATGGTGTACTTAGGCCATGTAATGAACACAATCAATCAAAGGTATTTAGTAAAAAGTTAGCTTCTTAATTACCCTCATCCACTTAAAATCAACGTTATGATCAATATGTTAAATACTGATGAATAACCATCATTCCTATTAAAAAATCATCCTTGTACTGTACTTCATTTGCATATCTCTCCATTGAATGCCTTTTTTAAAAATGTTGAAATTTGTTATTTTAAAAGTAAACATTTGTTCTTGGTGTAAACTTATAAGTTATTAATATGTGAACAGAGTACATAAAGGGAAATTTTTAATTTTTTAAGTCAGGTAACATAAATTATTGTTAAGTAGTACTATACTGTTTAAAAAGTGGAATAATTTGTACAGGGAAGCACCATAATACATTTGTATGTATTAGAAAATAAGGTAAATTTTGGCAAATATTTGAGAATTATGAGTGATCGCTACTTCCTGCTTTACATTTTTCATAAGTTCCAAATTTAATTTAAAAGTACAATACTTTGCTTGGTGGTATCCTAAAAATGTATGTCACTTGCTGGTTTGCTGGACTCTGGTTGGTACTATATTAGGTTACCGTGGAGCCCAATATTACCATCCGTCCACATAATATTCCAGAACAATTACCCTAGCAGGCTAAGAAGCTCAATACAAGCAATATTTTATGTAATATTGCTTCCTGGCCTCACTTTCTGTTCATTGATTTTAATTCTTCATTAAAGTGCCTTGACCTATCAGTCCGACAACTATAGATGTATTTCCAAATCACCCAACTATTTTACGCGCTGTCTCTTAACAGTGAGGTGATTCAAATATATGCAGTTAATCGTCAGATGCTACCATGGCTGTCATAATATAATGTGGAATAAAATAATGGGAAACATGATATTTTCACGCGAACAACTACTGTAAAGTTCAATGATAACAAAATAATTGTTGATCAAATTATTATAAAAAGTTGGCCTATTGGCAACCAGGGTGATGACAATATAAGAGAATAGTCTCAAATGAAAATTGAAAATTAACACTGATAGGAATCCTTCACATGTTGCTAGAAATCCATGTCATTCCACTTGTACTTAATAAAAATAAAAAAGGGGTTAGTAAACAATCTTGATCAATAGAGAATTTACAGTACAGCTGACAGCGGTGCTTCAAGTGGTTGAGATAATAATTAAAGATAATGTAATTATTCTCAGAATTATAAGGTACTTCAGACAATAAGACATTAACGTAAGCATATTATTTCTAATTTGATAGTAATATAATACTTGTTATATAGATAAACTAAAACTTGATAACAAATTTTTATCGTAATTTGTGTTGTAATTTTAGATAAGAATTCAGTTTGCACTACTATTTCATCGTTATTGTAATTATTGTATGCAAATAAGTGACTGCTACTTTTAATTTTTAGTAGCTGTATAAATATTTTTTGTATTTAAAAACTAAGGCTTTAAACATTTTCCCAGAAATACATGCTAAAACAAATTGCAAGCCATGACTGACAAGACATGAACAAGACCATCCAGATTCAAAATTCATATAATTTTCTACTCAGGAGGTCTGATTGTTATTTTATTTCGATGACCTAAATTTCTAGAAAAAATAACTGTGTATAATATAACCAGCTTAGAACTAACTCAAAAGCTTTAAAAGTAAATACTTTATATAAATTTAGCTTTAATTAAAGTTTAATTGAATTATAAATGTCAAAACTGAATAATAGCACCCTCTTTTTACTGCCTCATGTTAAATACAGAAAATACCAGACAACTTTAGAGCTGCATCAGTAGAGACACTTGGTAAAAACGTGTATCATATCCCTGTCACAATCACCAATATTGTGGTTTACTTATTCGGCCATATTAGAAATGATCCATGTCAAAATTAAACTTGACTCGAAACTGTCTCTCTATCTATTAGACATTCCAATATATGTAAGATATGTTTATCTCAGCCTGAAATAAACCTGGCCGCCAGTCGGTTATGCTAGAAGTCATTGCATGTCAAAATCAAATCAATTTTAAATATTAGCTACAGGGACTTTTGCTTCCTTCTGTAGATGTTTCACATCAAATTTCATTAAAATCGGTTTATGAAAATAGAAACTCCCACCAAAATGATAAAGCTTTATCATCTTGCCGCTGGTAATGCTGTTAAAGAGACGGATTAAATATAGTATGTGGGATTATTGAATATGTGTAGTAGGAACACTCATAACATTATATAGTCAGTACATTCAGATAAGTTAATCCGGCAAGCTCACACGCAAACAAGAAAAAAACGCTCACAGCCAAGGAAAATGGTCAGAAACTTGAGACCGTTTTCCAAGAAACAAGTATTGTAACATTTTCACAGAGTTTTCATGAAATGTTTTCCTCCAGAAATTTTGTGTTTTAGAAAACGGTAGAAACCCCCTTGTATCAGCGCCGTAAGTTTGTTTCAAAATTAAAAGAAATAAGAAGTTCTGATAAATGTATAAAAAAGGTGGCTACGAGAATACATTTTACCTGTTTTTGATGAGCAAATGTAAATCCGAACCAATCGTGTAGGGAGGGACACATCATGAGACACTTTGCCTTGTAGAAGATTAGTAAGAATATTGGAGCCGTTTGCACTTCCCCTCACAGATCTTGTGATGTTTAAATGCATCTGGAGTCAGCACTGATTTAACACGTATTCACACATCTGTAATTAAAGTGCAATTTTTTTTTTAATACAGTATAAATAATAATGTACCTTCTGTTTTTGTATGCATGATATTTAAACTTGAATAATAACTATTAAGTTTCTTAAAAAACCTTTTTATAGATGGATAATATTATTATTTTATATAATATGAATAATAACATACCTTCTGTTTTTCTATGATATTAAAACTTGAATAATTATATCTCCTTTTGAGTTTCTTAAAAAAGTCTTGTGATGTTTACAATCATCTGGATTTAACACGTTCACACCGCTATAATTTAAGTGCAAAGTTTGATAGACTAGCTACCCTTATTATTAATTAATATAGATGCTTTACAGAAACATATAGTTTTAACAAAGTGAAAAAACACTACTTATACCTATATTTATATTATATATCACAACAGACACACACACACGTACATCATAAATTCCCATTCCAGATGTCACAAGTTGAAAGATCCGATTTTTAACTGTTAAAGTTTAAGGATTCATCTAATGTTTTCAAATGATCTTAAATAGTTAGTCCAGTCTACTGGCTGAACATCAGTAAAAAAGCTTTCTGAAATTGCCATCAACATGCGTGTTTAATTACCAACTAGCTAATGTGACTTCAAGGTATTATTTGTTTTTCTTTTATTTATCATTAAGTAATATGAGTGAAGACTAGTAAACCATGATAAAGGTAACGCTAATGAGTATAACATGCCAGAAACCAAATTTTGCTACAGGCAATGGAAATTGTCTTGATAGATAACCTGTGCCTGCTTGTTTTTATTGTAAATTCTGGGGGTTATAGCATACAGCAAACATTTTAATTTTTTAAAATTTAGTAAGACATGGGATGTCATTGACCAGGTGTGCTTGTACGAGATATAACATAAACACATAAAAATCCAAGCAGGCGGTCATATCAATCTACGATATATAAAACTCAACAAGAGTTTCAGTTATTAAATGCGCAATCATAAACACTTGCCAGCATGCATTTAATATGCATTATAAGCATTATAGAAAAAAATGTATCTCTCACAAATAGAAGATAAGAAACAACTCCATGTCTTTCTGTTTTATCTATTAATAAATCGTCAAACCATAAATGTTAGCTGAAGATAGTATGTCAAGTTCACCTTCTTTATACAGAACATCCAATGTAGTGTTAACAGTTATTTATCTTAGTAGGTGTACTCCTAACAATGCATGGATTAGCAGGTGGTTTGCAGTATAAATTAACTGCTCTCTGTGATGCTTCGTATTCTATATTTATTAACATACACACCCCTACCAGCATTTTTGACAAGTATCCCCCTGGACCAAGGCATAAAATTGATCAACCATAAATAATTATTACATGACACAAACAACATAACATTTTTTTAAATGTTATGATACACATTAGTATGTTTCAAGATATTTGCGCAAAAGAAAAACATGTAAGGGATACTGATAGACCAATGCAAAAGCATCATCACAAGTTGGTAATGTGGCCAATGTAACTGATAGTCAAAGCCATTAATAAATCATTTGCATCACATAGCTGAAGCAGACAACATACAAAACATTTGAATACGCTAAAGAATTATTACAATGCACATATCTACTGGCATCTTACTGATATCAAAGGTATATCTGGACTTGATTTAAAACTGTAGTAATTTGAAAATTTACAGGTTTTAACATACAATCCTTTGACTTACCTTCAACATCATTAACTATAAAATGCCAGTATAACAGGAAAAATGTGAAAACTAATAACCAATTAATCGTGAATATACTGGCAAGCATAAATCATTGTTACCATAGCAAATATTTTTCAAAAGATCATAATTATAAAATTCTATAAGAAGCATTATTTAGATAAAGATAACAAATAATGCTCACCTCAATTTTTTCACATTTTATACTTTAAGTTAAATTTTAGCTATTAAATGTAAAGATAGACAAACAACAAACGTATATATATTTTGACAGTATACAACTCAACCTTTCTTAATTTGTATTTTTCCTCTGAGTGGGTGATGTGACCTGTACAGTTGCCACTTTGGGGTAACATTAAATTTTTAAATCGTAACATTCAAAAGAATACAAGTCAAAAAATCCTCATTCTACATAATAGAAACTTTGCACAAATATTTCTTACATATATAGCAACAAAACCACTGATTTTTTAAATTTACAACAAAAAAATGTGAATTTTCAAGATTTCGTCACCCCAGTTTGGTTGATTTTTTTCTGCTACATAAACTTTTGAAAATTTATATCTTGAATAAATTGTATGAAACAATCTCCACTACCTTAAGTGCAACTTACTGTTATTATTCCTAATGAAAAATTTTTCATCAGTATTATCACTCAGTATAACAAAGTCAACAGTTACTATGGCAAAGAGAGGAAATGTTTTATTAGTTTATATGCTTCTCTAGGCTATATTACACGTTATTATTTCTTTCATCAATCTAGAACCATATCATATAATATTACCAGATAATATTTCTCACCAATTACTTAGCCAGCAGTGCTTGTCATGTGACATGATATTAATGACTTGTTAAGAAATGTGGAAATTTGATAAAAAAAATAGCAGTGAGTCAGCTTTGTGATTTCCTTAGAAAAATTCAAAAACCATACATGGTTTTTTAACATATTTTGATTGTATCTACATGTTTTTGTATATTACAAAACTTAAACATATTTTTCAGTCAAATAAAAAAAACTGATTTTAACGCTTATTACATAAAAAATATTAAAGTATAAATTTATAGAAAGTGCATAATCTAAACATGCATGTAACATGTTGTATAAGAATCAGTAAACAGACTTTAAGTGCGCATTTTTCAGCGGAATCTAATTTTTTGACAAGTTAATTATCAAAAGTTAAAAATCGACTTCCCTTGTGCTTAAATTTTGAATGTTAAAAATCTTAATTTTCCAGTAGGCAAAACAATATTCTTCAATTTTGCTACTATGGTTTGCTGCAATATAACTAAGTTCTGGATTTTGATTTATATCTTTCCTGGCACTTACAATCTAAAACTGCTGCTCTTATTCATGGAACCAATTAAAAATGTTGTTTCAAGGAACCATATGAGAATATCAAAAATGATAGGTATAAAATGTTGTTTCATAGTGTACTTACTGTTTGACTTGCTAGTCAGCCACTTGGTTGAAAGTAGTTTTACAACAATAGTTATATTTATTGATTTTCTAGAAAATAATATCCACTGGGTATGCAGGAAAAACACTGGGTATGCAGGAAAAATACTGTGTAAAAAATAAACAAAGTCTATGATACCACAATAGTTCTGTTCAATTATAAACATATCCTTGCATTGAATTTTGCTTTAAATTAATTTTTGAAATTTCTGAAATGAAACGCATATGATAATGCTTTTATTTTGTATTTACCAATCAACAGCAACAGTTATGCGAGTCTAGGAGTCTACTAGTCACTTTAACATAATAGAAGTTAATGTACGTCACTGATGATGCAGCACATACAATAGGAGTCACATATTTATAAATAAACTTTAGAATTGTTTTTGTCATGCTAACAGAGGTACATGTAATATGACAGTAAATAATGTTTTTACAAGGACTTAAATTATAGAAATGAATGTGAAAATGGAACAAATTGCTTAGATTGCAACTATTCAGTAAAATTTGCCAGTTGTTCCCGGGGTCCTGTTCTCCACTAAAGTATTGTTTTTCCCTGTATACACCAAAAAGTAATTGTTAATTAGTTTCAGGTTATTTTTTAACAAATATCTTGAATTGTTATAATGAGTACAGGCTGAACATTACGTAAACAGTTGATTGTTTTTGCCAGAGAAGAAAATCAGAAATAACTCAATTAATTACGTTTGAAACCTCTTCTGAAAATCAATAGCACTAAAAGCATTAAACTCATTATACAGCACAGATTTTCTTCTTCCTAGGGGAGGTAGGAGAAACATTTTTAGTTACTTTAATAACTATGTAACTCTAGATATTAGCTTATATATCATTAACCAGAAGTCATAGCAAAACATATACCTTTAAATGTTCCAGTGTTCTAGGCAGCATTTAGCTAAATGCAGATGGGCAATTGATCTTGATACACTCATACATTAATACTATCTTGAGTAAAAATCGAGATGGGTAATCGACAGTTAAGCGACCATCATCAACAAATCTGACAAACAATATGTTATCCTTAATCGCAAGCTCCAAAATGCAGCTAAGTATGCGCTGTAATAAAGAAACAGCCTTCTCACATAAGGTTGTATAATGAAATATTATCATACCAATAAGCTGCTAAATAACAGTAGATTGAAATAAAAACTTGTTCAAGCACACAAGATTACTGTGCATGTGGTTTAAATGGTCAGTCAAATTTAACATAAAAAAATGTGCCAAAGGTTTTTCACAAATAAATTCTATGCTACAGAGAATAGTAATAGATGTATCCATAATTGATACACTATAATTACATTAGCACATTTTAGAAAAATCACATTATTTCCAATTATATAACTGTCAAATTTATTAATGTCAAAGAAATTGAATAAAATCTAAATTAGTAACTAGAAAAAAATGTATCAAAATCAGATGGATTGATTGGTTTGGGAATTTGTTAAAAGGAGATAAAAAACAGAACATATCACACAATATAATTGATTGAACTGAAAAATATGTTTATTGCAGAAAAGTAATTTGTACTTTAGTTTTAAGTAATTTTTGTATTTATTCTTTTTCGATAAAAGATATTTCATATTTCTTTGGTATCAAATGATAATTCCTTACACTTTTTTAGAATATTAACCATTTATTACCAGGATTTAGGGAGCATAACTGGAGCCCCATAATATCCCGTAGGGCAAAGTTAAATTTAATTAAAACATACCAGTTTGCACTAATTATACCTTTTGATATAGGTTTTAAAATAAAGTCTTGATTTACATATTTTCTTTTTTATAATTTCACACAATATATTCAGCAGTCGATTAGATATTGTATTTCAAAATATGAAGAAAGTGTTTCACTAAAAAGTTACCAAAAAAAACCAAATAACTATATGTCTTATAAAAGAAAAGAATTGATAGACTGGAAGGTCATTTAAAACTTAAAAACATGTGTTTACACAAGCAGCACCTTCTACAATTATCTGCAGTATAATTGTACTAAATGTATGCCCCCTGGTGGATTTAAGAATAATAATTTGGATTAAAAAAAAAATAGAATTCAAAACATTGCATTAGTAGCTCATTATTTACATTGAATCAGTTTGCAAACTTGTGAGATATTTTCTTAGTTTAAATTATTTTCAAAGCACAATTTGAAATTGTATTGCCTACAAGAAGGTTTAGTTTACCACGTATGTACAAAAACAAAGCTTCTTTTGTAAATCTGGTAATTTTGATAATTTTTGTAGAAGCTGGTACATTTTCTGGCTAATCAGCAAATTGCCTTGGTTATTTTTTATTATACTAGCTATTCTTAAAAGAAATAATAAACTTATTTAAATTAAATTTATTCTTTAATTGCTGCCCAAGGTGTTACATTATGTACTCAACCTAGTAAGGAGGCATTTATTATATAAGTATGTGCATTGAATAGGGGGTCGGCATTTATTTGGAACAATATCATATTTTGTGATATTGCCCTCAAATTACATCATTTCAAACAATATGTGTGATGTAGGTATTATAGTCAAATGTTTCCCTATTTCATGAATAATCAGACCATGAAGACATGCACAAAGGGAACTTACACTTCTGAATAATTATGTTCCTAGACCACTTGTTAGTAAGTGTAAATTCCCATTTGTACATGCCTCTTCATTGTATGATGATTCATGAAATAAGAAAACATTTGTAAGACGCATATATTTTCCCGACTATAAATGGATGTAGACTTTATTATAATCAAAGTGACACGTTCTTACTTATCATTTACTATTCAAAATGTGTAGAAATAACAAGAGGTCTGCAGGTGCAGACAGATGCCCATCATATGATGTAGTTTGTTTAGTTGTAAAGCCATCTATGTCACC